>JABUQX010031495.1:0-47500 GCA_015478945.1 Trachelipus rathkii | reverse complement strand
CCACAGAATATGTGACGCATACTCCATACATCGAGGCGCAACAACTCGCTCCCTATACAGAAGCAGATATAATCTAGGCTGTGGTAGAGAAGTAGTATCTGAACGCCACCTCACAAACACAACATCTCGTTAGAAACTTGTTTAGAGAAGAAAAGTAATGTTGAGTTCTTTATAATTAAGGTACAATTAAAGGCAAAGGCACAAAATTACTATAAGTAACAAAAAGAAGAGGTGAGTTAAATGTGTTTTCGCGAATGAAGTAATTATTATAGGCTGTCGTGCGAAAATGTATTTAGTCGAGTAGATTTTAGAAGATAACTCTTTTTGAGTACATGACGACTACTTTTTTTT
Organism: Trachelipus rathkii; assembly: GCA_015478945.1. NCBI lineage: Eukaryota > Metazoa > Arthropoda > Malacostraca > Isopoda > Trachelipodidae > Trachelipus > Trachelipus rathkii. The sequence goes on along the minus strand of JABUQX010031495.1, from coordinate 47,149 downwards.
TCTTATTACCCGCAATATACAATGAATACGTGAAGTCAGAGGAGAGCTGCTCCGCAAAGGCCATATCCTGGCATGCCTTAATTGGTATAAGAGGAGGTCGGGCCTCCCAATAAGGAGGAGTAATGAAGATGTGAAGTGATCAGCATAGAAGTGGAAAGGAGACGAGAATATTAGAGAGGAGGAGGTCATTAATGAAAAAGTTAGAAAATAAGAGTGAAGGGGAGGGATAGAATATTCCCTTGGAGGAGTCACGAACATTAATAGACTTTAAAGCATGAACAGTGTCTACAGCTACTAATAAGATTCGATTTTTAACCAGGAAAGAAACTTAGAGAAGAGTACGATTCTTAACAGGGAAGTTTAAAAATCACAAGGCTCTTTTTGTGCCCAAGCTTCTATCAAATGATTTCGATAATGTCTAGCGCATGGCAAGAGATTCACCAAAAATGCCGAAGTGAGAGGGCCCAGATTCAGAAAGAAGAGAAAACGCTCACCAGGAGTTTTTCTTAGAAAAACCTACTGGGCAACAGATGATAGATCAGTTTCAAATTTCTACTGTTGAGGAGATAGATCAAAAGTAAAAAACTAAAACTGCTCTTATGGACGAATGCGCGCTTACAAAGTGAATGAGGACAGATAAGCACAGATAGTTGAGAGGGCGTGGGGGGGGGGGGTCCCCTCTTTGCAGAAAAGGAAGGTCGAAGTGGAAAGACAGATGAAACGTTTCCAAGACAGTGGTGAAAGTTCAAATGCACCAGTTAAAGGACCACAGGAGGAAACCTTCAGGACCATTTGCCTTCTTAGAGAACAGAAAAAAACATCTTTAGAAGCATTTCTGCAATGTTAGATCAAAAATAGGTTAGGAGGGGGGTGGACGGAGTAAGGATATAGCACCAGAATTGTCAAGAGTGAGTTCAGTAAATCCTAAAGTTATGGGAGTGACGAAGCCCTCAGTTTAGCAGAAAGGGTACGATGCGACAAGTTTCCGCCTCATAGAAACGACTCATAGAGAAAGTGAAAGCGGAAGAACAAGATATAAGAGTTGACATAAGTTTACTTTAAGATAAATACCCCAGAAAACGGGCGTGAGCATGATGAAGAGGAACCAGAAGACACATTGCATTTACAACAGAAAGGAGGTTTTAGGTGTCACAAGAGATTGAATATGTTCTTGATTTCGGCACGCAAATGAGTAATGCAAGTTTTCTGAAGATTGTAGCCTGGACACAAAAGTTAACAACAAACACGGTTCCAAATCACGTTTTAGTTGAAATAAGAATATGACTATAAGCGAACCATGACAGGGAGAATCTTCTCGGTAACATGCCATCTCAATGCCACATTTCCAGATCGTCAATATCTTCGCATAAAGAAGCAGTTGTCATTCCACTACGGATATCAAGAGAAACCAGACGAACTCGGCAAGTTCCCTGACTCCTAGTTTTTGCAGCTACCTAAAGTGCCAAAACGCAGTGGCTTCTAGCAGAAGACTTGGGAAGATAGACTGATAGTCAGTTGATAACACGAAACTAGAAATAAGATGACTGGCTTAGCACTAAGTGTAACAGAATAAATATGAATGAATTGGAATTTAAAAAAAAGGTCTAGATTGTTGGATTCATCTCCAAGACGATCAGAGATATGAGTAGGGACCTGCACCACCTGCTCAAAGTTATTCTAGTTAGATACTGATACAAAGTCAACACCTGCATCACTAAAAACTAGAGAAAAGCACTTGGGGTGAGTGAACTTTTATAAGTTCATTCAAATACAATGATGCTTCTCTCTCGAGAATAGAAGAACTAATAGATTTGCGTAAGTTTATATTTTTTTGCACGCCTCTTTTTTTCCTTTTGAAAATATTAGAAGTACCCATAACATTCCTTTTGGAAAACATGCAACTGAAGAACTTGTGGCTAATGAATATGAATAGGGACATAAAAAAAAAAAAGAATCACTGAAGTGGAAGCCCATACCATCTTAGCAGTTTCTTTTGTGTGTGATTGATCATAATCAAATGCTTTCAGTAGTCCCCTATCATATAACAATCATGGTGTAGTTAAGGCTTGATAATATTTTGATACGAGATGCTATCAAACAACATCTCACTTTAGCAAAAAAAATTGCCCGCAGATTAATAAATTTTTCATAATTAATGAGACTTTGTTTTTAGTTTGTAACTTGACAATTCTTGTTGATTTAATGTGTTGTTCAACCTGCCACGCTTTTAATTGGCACTTCTCAGTAAGAGAGAGAGCGGTTTTTACATTGCGCAATCATCCACGATTGGAGAAAATGTTTACTAACAAAATTAAACCACATTTCAGATAAAAGGTATATCCATCTCTTAATATGATATAAATAACTCGGTTTAATTATATCGGTTGTTCGAGGCTAAAAAACTCCATCTCATCATGAAGCTAGAGTGTAATCTCATGTTTGTCGACTGTAACTAGATGGACTAAAGTCCGAGCGACGCTAATAACATATACGTGAAAGAAGCGCTTTTACTAGTAGTTTGTAGAAGGTAAATAAGTATTGAGAGTCAAGGGAACTTATTACTCCAGAGGATGTTTCATTGAAATAATCAATTCTCCTGACATATAATCACCACTCACCGTAAAAGAAATTTTCTTAAAATAAATCACATTATGGCTCAGTATTTGGACTAACTAACATTTGATGACGTTTTTTTTTAACTGTTCCTGTAAGATACTACATATTTCTCTCCTAAATGATCAGATTACAAATCTTAACATTTTTTAATGTTTATGATAACTACATTTCCGTTAAACTCTCGTTCAATTAAAAAGTGAATGGTCATATGAAAAAAATAAAAAATAAAAAGGCTTCATTTTTAATGTTATTTCGTAAATCAATTAAGATATAATATATTTGTTTTTAAATTCTGCACTATTACAGCGTTGCATTATACCGCCACATAATTTCAATTGGGGTCTTATGAATGAATCTCCCAAAAATCCAAGTGAACTATCCTTAATACTTTTATAACCATGTTAGTATATGTGAATTCGAAGGCTTTGATACAAAAGAACCACGAACTACAAAATTAATTTAATAGTTTCGGCTATTATGTTAAGTCTCTATCAGTAACTCATACAAACACTGTATACACAAGTGTCATTGGTTGGGGAGGAACCAAACATGGATAACTTAGGGATATAACAGTATATAAATAAAAAAAATAATTTAAATCTACTACAACAAAAATAATAAAGGGTTAAAGTTTACCTTTCTTCTTTGGTTATCGTCTGTTGGAATTAAATTCAATAAAATTTATACAAGCTCTCTCAAAAACCTTTCCCTTTTATTAAATTATTACTGATGACAGAACAATAGTATTTTGGCAAATCCATAAAGGCTTCATTTTAATAAGTTATTTCTTAAATCTTCGTGTTTTTTTTTAAAGTTCGCACCTCATGAGCATAGCCCTATTTCTAGGAGGGGAACTTCTCTAGGTAATTGCTACCAAGGATCCGGACAGGGATCGAAGCCGGGCCTTTCCTTTGCGACTCTGTCGCTCTACCGATTTAGCCACGAAGGAGGTACTCCCCACAACAAGATCTTTCATTAATTTCTCCCTTTACTGATCATCAAGTTTCTTGGGGCCTGGGTGACTTCGCTTAAATTCTCATAGTTCCCTTCAGCAGAAGTTTCCACTTAATTCTCCCTTCAATTTATTCTATCATAGTATAAATTTCTCCTATGAAGACGAAATAATTGTTTTGTAATAGTTTTCATTCTTCAATAGTATTAGTTTTGCATTATATTCTTAGAATCAATCATTCTTCTATCTACTAAATCTACTAGCTTTAATTTTAAATCCCTCTAAAGATAAATGTTATTAGCTTTCTTCCTGCATCCGTCAAAAAATTATCTGTAATCTTATAAGTTCTTTAAGTTATTGAAATATTTAAATAAATAAATTATTAATTTTTTTCAATACATGAATAGTGGTTGATTACCATAAACGATAAAACTGAAAATAAAAACCTTAAAGAAAAATATAATAGTTGTAGTTCTAATCTATCGTAAGTAACTGGGAATATCAGAATATTCAATTAAGATCAAGACATACAACAAAAAAACCGCACACCAAAAAAAAATAAATAAATAAAAAACAAGACACATTATCTCAATTATTTCCTTGAAACAAAGCTGTATACGGATGATAATTTTGAGTATAGTATATTAAACAACGTTAATGTAAGAAACTACATCGAAATATCCTAATACATATGTCATTAATCAAAATGTGTAGAAAAAAAAAAGAATATCCAAAATATTGAGAGAGAAGAAAAGAACTTCTTTATTACAATTACTTTTTTATTCTTTGTTCAAAACCAATTTACAAAATATAAGGATTTCGTCGATAATTTCACCAATTTTTACAATGTTTTTATGCACCACTTTTTAGTATTGTAATAATTTTTAGAGAGATTGTGCTAGATATCCGAAATATAAACAAATCTTTAGGATTGTTAGAATCTAGAAAAAATTTTAACATATCCAAAAAAAAAAACCTAATTTGATAATTTAAAAAATCAGTATATAAAAGTTCTATCAATTTATATGATAAATTTTATTTTAATACTCAAATTTTATTGCAGATATCAATACATCATTCTAATTAGCAATTTTGTTTAACAATATACTATTGTATTATCTTAGCTTTTCCTTTTTTTAGAAAACACAGGATAGCAGTCTTGTAAGGGAAAATGTTTAATAAAGGCTATGAATTTCTTGGAACACATCTTTACTTATGGTTCAATTTATCACTTGTTTTTTCCAAAAACTTCTAAACCTACTATCTCTTTTTCTTTTGCGGAATCTGGATCACTTCACTAAGGATATTCTTTTTTTTATCATACAAGACATCCCAATAAAAAAAAATATTACCTCCTCTGGTGGGAAGGGTTAAATGCCCACATGGACTCCACCAGAGTCGGATTGGGCAGTTCAAACCACACATCATTTAATCAAGGGCTGACATCAGGGATACAATAATACTATAATATTACTGCAGTAGTTTGGTTACTCTAATATTCCATAATGGTTCCCATAACTTGAACAAATTTAATGACAAAAGTTACACAAACTCAACACACACACAACACACAAAAAATAAAACACAAAACGAAATAAAAAAACAAAGCCCCGCTACTACAAAAAATAATAATGTCAAATTAGTACTCAAAAAATAAAAATAAACAAATCACTAACTTTTGAAATCAGAACCCCATCTAACAATGCAGCTAACCAAAAAAACTAAATCATTTACTTATAATTTTAAGTGGTACTTAAAACATGATGAGTATAATGCACCGGCGAGACACAACGGCAACGCGATCATATAAGGACTCAAGTTTTCTTTCGTCGGCGCTTCTCGTGCTTCTACCAGTATAGGGAACGAAAAATATAGAAATAGACACAAAAATAACAATAGCTCAGAATCTGTATTAAGATAATACATATAAATAATAATAATAATTAATAATAAATTATATATAATAAATTAAATAATAATATAATAAATATATTACTATCCTGGTATTCATGTGCCGCTTGGTTAATTGGCCTGCTCCCTAGGCACTACATTCCTGTTGAGCCCACTATTCAACATTTCGCTTCTAATTAGTCGATATACCTCTCCTTGTTTCGTCGTAATCCATTGTTGCCAGAACTATCTTCTTATAATGATTTGAACTCACGTCTGAAAAATGTCAGGGAACTGAGTGTGTATGGTTGAAAAGATCAAAAGAAATGCAATTTGGACTAACCTTGTACTCATCTATTTTCGAAACGACACTTGGCATTACACAAAACTAGACAATTTTAGTTCGTAAAAAGCATAAGATAGACAATTTACGATCAACACTCAATACATAATTAACAAACAGATATTTAATAATTCGATTTTTTTTATAGTAACCTATATATGTCAATGAATCAAGATTATTCATTTTTTTTTTTTAATCCCAAAAAAAAATTTATATTAAAAATAATGGGAAAACAAAAAAATAACCCCTTAATATTACATCCCCTCGACTATTGTCAGTCGGGAATCTGAATTCACGAGGACAATTAAAATTTAAGTTAATAATACTTTTTCTAAAAAAATGACATTTCATTACGATTAATATTATTAAAAAAATCTTTTATGTTAGTTTTAAATACTTAGATAAATAACGAGAAAGAAGAGAATAGATCAGAGAATAATAGGATTTAAGGTGGACGTTGTTGATGAATTCAGAAGAGATTACATTCCTAGTCATTGTACTACTCACACTCGGATAAATAACATCCTATCCCCTAATATAAAAAACCTTAAATTATAGAGGAAAAAATAAATTATTATCTATGTTCACGGTATATTCTATTAAGGAGGGACTATCATTGTACAATAGATTGTCGGTCTAAAAGATATAAAATTAGAGAACACAGAGGAAAAATAATTGACTACATCATTACTACAGAATATACAGCGCACTCGTACATGTGTGCGTGTAATCGAGTAGGAGAATGCAGTCAGTCAAAATCATTTAGCTATTAGAACATAGTGCCAGAGATTATATGAATTATATACTGAAAGAAAGAGTTATTCGACTTAGCAGATACATTTACCTCCATATCTACAGACACTCAGTGCCTGCCCTTTCCTTCCTTTCGCTTGAGGTGAGTGTTTATGTAACATCTTCTCTGTTCTGACCATATCTAAATTCGGTATTTGCACTCCTGCCACCTCGCGTTATTGGTTGCTGCATCTGCCTGTCCATTTCATCGGAGAGATCAGCTCTAGGCCAAGAATCCGCATCCATATCATCATTTTCTCTACGAAGGATAATACTACTATAACCCCTTACCCAAAATCTAACTGATCCAACAGATTCACATAGCGCAATTGTATCTGAATCACGCTCACTTATAATTGAGAAGCACTACTAAACCAATTCCTATATTAATAATAAACCAAGTTTACAAATTATTACTCTGTAATACGACCTATAAATTTTGTTACTCATTACAAATCATATACTCAAATCTCTTATTCTTTTTGTAATCTGTATTAAACTCCTAAGGTTCTTTTCGAGACTCGTTATGTGCATGTATCGTAGCGCGAGGAAGTAATAAAAAAGGTCTAATATTTGGTATATGTTTTTTGTTAATATCTCTATGAGCTCTCTTAACACATTGTTGATTGACGTGCAGATTAAAAGACTATGAGTACAATCAGCTATACTTTCGTTGGTTGCTCTTATTTCTCTAATTCGCTCTCATAGATGTATAACCTATGATATACCTAAAACTATTTTTATCACATTAACATTGTAAAATTTCAAAGCGGTCTACGTCTATACGATGAATTTTGATTCTACCGCATACTTTATCAGATTTGTATTGTCCGTGTGATCGTGGAAGCCAAAGCCCTGAAGCACTAAGTGCAATAACAATCCTGCCTCTCACACTACAATTAAACTCTTAAATTAACTAAACAGTTAATAATAATAACTGATTAGTAAACTTTTCAAAAACTGAATAGCATAATGAAGCATTTTTTAAGAGTTAATTTAATAAATTTACCAAAGAAGCATGCATCTGGACTGAGCCTTGGCTTCTTTCAGCGCGTCTCTCTCCTTAGCAGCCATGCCTGTCTTTGTGCTGTTTGGACGCTCACAGTCTGGCGTTTTTAATAGAGGTGCGTAGCGTGATAGAAAACACATAGTGGTCAATAATAATAACTTACAGACATCAGTTAATAACATCGTTAAAATGATGATGTGAATAACTGATAACTAATATATATAACGTTCCTAATCTATCAATAAAAATACACTCGAATAATTATTCTCACAGAATAATAAATAATAGATATAGCACAATATGTGATCAGGGATTGTATCTCAAGTAATTTCAAAATACTATTGAAATATTTAAGTGTGAATAGTAGGTCTTCTATATAATTTCCATTGTAGAATCGTTTGCATCAGGAGGCAGTTCCAGTGTCTCTGCCACGCCGGTGGTGAAAGAGCCTGTCGACCTTCGCTCGAACTGAACACTCAATTGGTTTCTCCTTCGCAACGGTAGAAGCTGGTCACAGAAGATGCGAGACGAGTTAATATACCTCTTGGTGGTCCGCACTTTTTATAGAACTGGAGACTGCGCACAAGTAATTCCATCTCCGTAAGAAACGAGGAAGAATGACACACGTCTCCTCAACACGGAAAGAGTGAGGTAAAAAGAAGTACCGCGCGAGACATGGAGGAACAGTCGATGGTTGCCGGCATAGCGACTAATAACAATGCTCCGATATAATTCTAGCCAGGAGTATTTAATCCGTACGATGTAGTGATAAGAAGATGGATGACAGTCCATCAGGAGATGGTAGAACCCAGAGAGACATTGACGAAGGAGTACCTCTGGCAAAATGGTAACGAGATGAGAGATTTTCCCCTCAACATGAGGTGTACCAAACCATGCCGGTGGTCATAAATCAGAGTGTAATTCGTATCGAGAACGTTTGACGTATTCGACACCGACTCGCCTTAGTTGTCGCACAAACGAACCGGGAAGAGACCACTGTTCACGAGGGTTTCCCGAGTGCGCTCATCTATACTCCTTCCGTGTGCCAGTAGTCTTGAAACCACACCTTTTAGTGGGAGGAGATGATTGTGTAAGCATCAGAGAAATTTGCTGCGGTGTTCCAAGTCATCTCAATCAATTGGACGTCACCCATGGGAGTAGCGCTTGCTTCGGCACTATGACGTCCTGTAGGCTCCGCCTGAACTGTTCCCCGTTACTGCGTCGCACCACTTGATATACTACGTCTCGCATTGCCACGCGCAATACCTCCCCGCCTACTTTGCGGGATGGTTAGCGGATAGCAGTTAAAGGTTCTAAACATGAAATGCGACATAACTTCTGCTAACCATTCGAGCTCATTCCGCTAAACACTGAGCCTTTCATCAACGCATTGAGAGAATGTGCGAACAGGAAAACGCTTAAAATTGATGGAAGACCAAGGGATTAATAGGGGGATCGCCCTGAGAGTCGAAAAGATGGTGACGTGGTCAGCTCTCCGTCAAGAATGAGGAAACTAGAAATTGCAGAGTGGTGCCACTAGCTACTGCTGTAAAATAACATGGCAGGAAGTAAGGGTATGGAACGAGCGTGGTCAGGATATAAAAACCGATGCTCCCACTGTCCCACACCAATCTTTAGTTTGGAGCGCATCAGTAAGACAGAGAGCTAGTCTGTGTAACTATACCATACTCTGTTGAAGAGGAGCGAGTGTTAGAGATAGCGAAAAGGTGATGGCTTGACCATTAGATAATTAACACCGTCATCAGCTCTTTGTGTGCTAAACCCTTGCTTGGGCGGTGAGGATGTAGTTGATTGCATACACCACTGCACTCGGAGCGGAGTAGGCGAAACCAGACGGTGCTCTTGGTTGCCAGTACGCATAGTGAATCTTTTCGTATATGCGCTATTCTGGCACTTCTGTCTCATCTGGGTTTGGGATCACTATGTGAAGTCGGAATGCGGGTTACAGTAACCCTACGGGATTCAACTCAAGCATGCTCTTTTTCGTGGGTGATACTAGAATGTGAGGGAAGATCCCCAGGCGAGATACTGATCTGATGTCTCTGGCTATACTAATAGGCTCGAGTACGTCATAAGGTTGTGGCACTAAACCTGCTAAGTCTTTTTGTAATTCTCTCCCCCGACACAAAAGCCAGCTCATGGGAAAAGGACTCCGCTAAATTTGGGTGGCACCTTAGATTCAGCAAGAGAGATAGCGCCAAAGGTGCACGTCATACGGGGTACTGACAGGCTAATATGCCTTCTTTGTTAAACTTTGATTTATATATGTCATTATTTGAATGTATTACAATAAAGGTGGATTTACTCCACGGCTACGACAATGCATATACTCTCACACCTCCAACTGGTATAATGGAGGAGCCCGACTACAGATTAAAGCCTCGATTGATTATATCAACAATTAATTCGCGAGTTGAATGGGCGCTTGTGTCACGACGAGAAAAAGAATCTGCGGGCCTACTACGACGCCCAGAGCTATACCCTCATTCCAGCGAAACCCACCCTAATGAGTGGGCTGTGAGTGTGGCCATCGGAAAAAGCCCTCCGAAACTCGAATCCAGTCCCTACACATGGCAAGCGTGATAGCTCGCGTGTGATGTCATCTCACGAAGAGAATCATAAGACTGACTCAAAACCCTCAAGATAGTAAGACATCCGGGACGACCGAGTGTGTGCGATCACAGAGACCCCTGGGTGGTGGTTAGCTAGGTATTGGTGGTCCTTCCTATCAAGTCTATATCGTTGTGGACCGGCCATAAAAGAAGGAACAACGGTGTTTATGAACGACTTTGTTACTGCCTACATACGTGGGATGCACAACTGGCGATCTCACCATCCTTAAACTCCATTCGCCTCGGTTTTCGCGGACAAACTCCCTCTTTTCATTAATGCCTTTTGTCAACAGATCCATCCAAGTTCGGTGCTCTTCTTATTCTGTCAACGGCCGCGGTGAATAAGATGGGTGGATGTTAGGAGGCGATCGATCATCGCGAAGCACAGGTAGTTGGATTCTAAGAGGATGAGATACGTAGACCGAATCATGACTTACCTAGGCTCTCAACAAAGGAAACTTGGGAGACGTGTGTAATGCTACCAATTGATAAGGAGTAAATGAATACGTTCTTGTGAGTAAGTTACATACCACAAAAAAAGCAGAAAAAATACAGAAAAATACGTGAATTTATGTGTTTTCTTCTCATGTTTGTATAGAACGGTGGAGTCACTATTGTGTTATATATAGCCGAGAAGCTCGTACAATAAAGATACCTAGTCATTTTCATTACTGAACAGGTAATCAAAACTTTCAAAAATATAGAATCTATATATAGAGAGAAATTATAGTATACTACAATGAGTAGTATACTCAATAACTAACTATATGGCATTATCCAAATTTTATTCATAATAATAATAAAAATAATAATCACCCACACTCAATAATAATAATAATCAATAAACTCACGAAAACACGTAAACTTACTAAATACTAAAGTAAAAAAGGGTAAAAAATTACACATGAATAGTGCTATGCCCAAAAATAAAAATAACAATAAATACATAAAAATAAAAATAACAATAATAAAAAATATACTATAAAAACATAACGAAGATGTAGGGGGAATCATTGAACAAAAAGAGGAGGGAAAAATCAGATCAAAGCATTAACGTATTCTCTGCAAGATACACGGAAGGTGTATACGTTAACGGGAGGGGATAATAATAAGAACTATTTGACGTTATAAATATCTATATAACACTTGTACATATTTTAACACAATACAACGTTAAACATTGCCGGTAATTATCTATATAACCTATATATCTATTTATATTCCAGTCATGAACTCTAATACCTTATATATATAATATATACGGATTTCGATTTATTATACTAATTTCCTGTATAATTATCACTATATAAGGTCCATAATATTCTTATATGAGAGTACTTCTAATTAATAAAGAAGTAACCACTTAACATATAGCAATACACGCTATATTAATATAATACTATATAACTTAAAAAACATAATCTTCTTATCCTTGAACACAGTTTTCTAACCGGTAAATAGCCGGTGATATATATAATATATTAATATATATATTATATATATATAATATATAGTATAATTATATGTATATATATATATATATATATTATAATATTATATATATATAGCCTGGGCACTTTTTTATGTTTATTGTTTTAAAAATATTTTAAAGAGTGTTTATATATGATATTTAATAACGACAAACGTAATATATATATATACGTATTACATATCGATAAAATCTACTTCTTCATATTCAGAAGCCCTTTAGATTCTAATATATTAGTACTACTTTTCTATAACAAATTTCATTGGGGGCTGTGTATCCATTGCTGGGTAGATTCCTAAGCTAACTCATATCGATACTATATATATATTCTTTCTTATCATCTTCCTTTTTATTCCCAAGGCTGGGGAGTAAGGTGCGTGAAAAGCATCGGAAAGGAAAAGCAGTAGAGAATATGAACAAAAGTCGAAAAGAAAGCCGCCTTACCGCACATATATATTGATATATTTATAATATATACGATATTATATTACGATAATATAGTATATTATATAAGACTTAGATATTGTGAAAACATTGTTATGTTTATAAAGTATATAATTATATGTGTACATAGATAGTCCTATCATATCCATACTTAATACTTATATATAATATATACTATTATATATATATATATATCATATGCATATAAACCTTGTTTAATATTTATCCCTCACTTTCTCTAACTCATAATTGTTCAAGTAAAGATTTGATCCACACACATATATATAAACCACTTCTAAATGCACCTTTGTTCTTCACCCAATCAGGTGCTGCAAGTCCTCGAATCACACTCTTTCGAACCCAGAATAATACCATGCTACTCACATACTTTGCCCTAGAAACAGCTCAAGTAAACTTTATTCCCTATAATTTCTACAGTTCCCCTTTTTCCTTACCCTTATATAACGGGTATATTACCGCTCTCCTCCAAATCCCTTGGAACTATTAACCTCCACTAGAACGCTTTATTAGCATTCAACTTCAAATCCAATCAAATCACCATTTCGCCTCCGTTCTCTTGATCATCTTTCACCAAGTAATTTTCATCTATACCTGCAGATTTACCATTCTTCAACTTTTTTTCTCTTAACCCATAACCTCCTCCTTATAATAACCTCATCCCAAAATACCTAATTCCTTCTTGCACCATCAAACACACACTTCACTATCACCTCTTCATTCACTGTTAATGTGGGGTGCAGATTCCTCTGATAGTGTGCTTACGTCCACTCCTCGTACACTACTGTCACCATACATGTTAGCAAATAGACCATCCTAGCTCGCACTATTGGAGTTAACTCAGGGAAAGCGTCTTATGGCAAGGTGTTAGTGAATGTATGTGTGTTGGTGGTAGGCTTCTCTGAATGGAATAAAAAGGTATGTATGACGATAGTTTGAGCGTGTGTAAGAATACAATGGGAAGAGGATTCATGGATGATTCGGTATTGAGGATTAATAGTGGCGGGAGTTAGACAAGAGGTTGTGTTTAAGTTGTCTCCTTATGCTTATTCATTTGGTATAGGATGGGGTTATGAAAGAATTGAGGTGGGGATTGCAGGAAATGGTGTAGAATGGTGGAGAATGGAGTTGAATGGAGGGTGCCCTAATTATATGAGGGTGATTTGGGTTGTGTGGCGAATTGAAGAGAGTTTGAAGAGGATTGGTAGAGAGATTGGCAGTGTGTCTAAGAAGGAGGTGGCTTTGAATAGCTCAACGAGATAACAGAGTAACGGCTACGGTCTAGTAGTAGGAACACTCCTCAGTGGTGAAGTTATGTTAGATGGTGAAAGCAGCTAGAAAGCACGTGTGCTGAGCTTGTCTTAACATATTTAGCGGTAATGAATTGTGGAATGAGAAGGGACGGACGATGCAGAGAGTGTAATAGGAAAAGTTGTGAATGGCAGGAAGGTGAGGTGCCAATGTAAATCAAGTGGAGGTGGCGTGAATGAATAAGGACTGAAAGTACTTGAGTGTGTCACTATGGGTCTTACACAATGAGGGTTACTTGTTGTTACCCTGTGTTATTGTATGGTAGTGTAGATATATGGTCTGTGAATAAGAGGCGATCTAATAGTTTCAATGTGTTTCAGTGGGACAACAATCTTAGGGTGTGCTAGGTGTGAGAAGAATTTGATAAAATGAGGAATTGAACGCATTAGGGAGTTTTTGTGGTGTGAAGAAGGGGTAAATGAGAGATATATAATGAAAGTACTTTGGGAATGAATATTTGGTCATTGGAAGGAATGAAAGAGGAAATTTAGGTTAAGCGATTATATGTGAGTGTGTTGGGAACCGACCGCTTGGGAGACCGAAGAGAAAGTGGATTGAGTCGGTGGACAAGGAATGTTGAAGGAGAAATGTGAGTTTTTGGCAGAGGCGAGAAAGAAGGTTGCATGATAGGAGAGAATGGCGGGGTTTTGTATGGGGGGCATGGTTTGTGGCCCACCTGGGCCAGGGGATGATACCCTTACATTGACGATTTACCAATAGTGAGGGTCCGCGCTGTCCCATGATGCTCTAAGGGGTGGATTTTCTGTCTGTGACGAGCTCTCATAATTAATGGTACAGAGGGGCGGTAAGGCTGGCTTTCTTTTCGACGTTTGTCATGTTCTCTCCTACTGCTTTTCTTTTCGATGCTTGTACAGCACCTTACCCCAATCTTGGGGCAAAGACCAAGGTTAAGAATGGAAGAAAAGAAATGGTATATATATAATATATATATAATATTATATATATATATATATATATTATAATTATATATATTATATATATATTATATATTATATATATATATTATATATTATATATTATAATATAATATATATATATATATAACTGTATAATAAAGAATATCGTATTTCACCAGACCTTTTTATAGTTTTCTACTATATTAAATGAATATATAAGAAATATGCTGAAGCTTGCTAGGCTGGAATGGCTATATATCCATGGGTAAGTAAAATATAATAAATCACTTTAAAATAAAATTGAAGCAATATTTAAATAAAAATTCTGAACTAATTAAATAAGATGTTGACCTTTATCATATATTGAAGTTTTTTTAATTGCCTTAAATTCTGAATTTGTATCTAAAAACAAATGGGTTCAAGGTCAAAATAATGTTTGGGAATGTTTTTTTTTTCTTTTTGTTCAAAGATATTTCAATACTAATTAAAATAATCCTAAAAAAGTTTCATTGCCAAATAGCTATCATGAATATTAAATAATATTTACCCATTAAAATAAAATTGGGAGGAAAGTATTTTTTTAGATCTTAGGCATCTTAGGCAAAAAATAGTCGTACAACAGATTATTCAAGAAGTTCACACTTAAATTTACAATAATTTATTGTAAGAAAAAAAAAATCATTTAACAAAAAATTTAAATAATAAATATTTCAAATATATGATAAGTATCTTGTAACAAAAAATTAATATAGACAAAAAAAATTACCTAAAAAAGTCATTTAAAGTAACATAACATAATATTATATTTTTTACCATTTAAATTACAGACTTAACCAATTTTTAAATTTTTTAATTTACCTTATCCAGTATCATTATCACTTCTGCATTTGCCAAGCCTTTGGATCTTCCCCTGCTGGAATTGCATAATTTTGAAACGTTTTAACTTCCACATTGTACGTATCTTTTAGGCTACCCTCCATATCAAGCTATTAGTCCTAAGATAGCCTTGAAATGCCTAGTGAATCAATCCTGGAGATACCCTATCAATAAGCCAATAATATATATATAATATATATATAATATATATATAATATTATAATATAATATATAATATATATATTATATATATATTATATATTATATATATTATATTATATAATTACTATATATTATACTACTAATCTATATATATATAATATATAATATATATCTCATTCATCATCATCCATCACCCACCCCTTCTCTCCCTAAGGGACTCGCGGTAAGGTGAAGTTAAAGTAAAAATACTTGACCGCCTCAGCTGATTTGGAATAATCTCCTCCATACTCCGCTTTTGTATGAGAACATGTGTCACCTGGAAACAGATCAAAACACAAGTAGAAGAATACTAACCACGGCATGTGCGAAAAGAAAGCCCAGCCTACCGGCCGTTCCCTTTATACCTTTTTGTGAGAACTCGGAGGCATCTGGTTTCATGCGGCGGGAAATAAACTTTTATGATCACATGCCATATCCCTGGTGTTTGATCATAAGTGTTCCGGTGACACCCCGCGGCGTAGAGTCATCCGATGGACTACCGGCCCGATGCAACCCCGGACTTCCATTCCACTTACCCTGGCTCTGTATCATGGAGCGTGCCTACTGGACGTACTTCAGTTACAAATGTACTGCCATTCCATCTCCCCCTTCTCCTCCTCACGCTCACGCTCCGGCCTGCCGATTCCACAAGCTGGGTCTCTGCGCCACCAACAATCATGGGCGCCGCGCATCGACCGCCCCAATCCCCTGGCCCCCTTTTTCACTCCAATATCTCGACCATCTCGCTCTAATTACTGCTCATCTACCATTTGCGGGGCTTCATCCCCTTAGGCCCAGGTGTCCGAAGAGGCATGCCATTTCCCAAAAAACCCACCACTTCACTCATATTATGCACCTTTAATCTTGCCTCTGCCAAACTCACATTTCTTCTCGTCCACGGTGCATTCCATTCTAACTGACTCAACTCCAGTTTTCTATCGGTTTCCCAGCCGGTCGTTTCTCAACACACCTCACCGCTATACATCTGCTTAACTAATCAAACTATCATCCATCCTTTCATTTATGACCAAAACCATCTTCAATGTACTATCGTTTTTCTCTCATTTACACAATTTCTTTCTACGCCACACAACCCCCTAATCCGTTTATTCCTCATTTTATCAAATTTCTTCTCACACCATCTTAACACATTGTTACCTCTTACTCCCAGACATAGGACTACTATACTCTAACACTCCTGGGTAACAAACATACCTCAGCAAAACCCTAGCACTACTAAAGGACTTAGTCCCTTTACATCCACCCAGGAAGTTTAAGTGTGCTACCAGCAAATTTCCTACTATGACTACACATGCATTATGCTGTTGCTTTCATCCAAACATATATCTTCTAAATATTAAAACTCAAGACATATTTGTTCCAGTTGTTTCACCATCTAACATAACTTCACACCGCGAAATCCCCTCCTCCCTCACTACCGTAATCTTAGTACTCCTATCTACATTTACTTTCAAACCCTCCTTTTTACACACACTGCCAAACAAACACCCTACCCACCCTCTCAAACTCTCTTCAGATTCGCCCATCACAAAACCAAATTATCTGCATAAAATAAGAGTAAAGGCACCCTCCACTCTCTTCCGTTTTCTCCATCATTCTAACACCTTCCCATGGCCCTCCTACCTCTAATTCTTTCATGAACACCATCCACATACAAATCCTGAATAACCAAGAAATAACACATCTCCTTCTTCTTTCTGAAGGAACAAAAGTATGTATCAGCAAATAGTGAGGCACAATGTAAGAAAAATTGGAGTTGAAAGTGATTGATTTAAGTATTAATAGCTGCGTGGGCTAGCTCACCAAGCTAGTAATAAATTAAAACCAATTCACAAGTTGTATATTATTTCCTTAATAATATTAATTTACAAGTAATTTCAAACTTTATGTTTGATTAAATAAATTTATGAAAATAAAAGAAAATTTACTTACCGAATTTAGAAAATTTGGTATCCAGGGCTCTTTAACCAGTCTGAATTCACTAACTGCTTTACTTGGATTTAACTTGAAAAAATTTTATACATAAGATTTATATATAAAGTTATTTAATTTTTTTTTTAAAAAAAATTTGATAAGCTTTTGCATGAGAAGTAAGTACCATACCCAAAATATCAATACCATACACACAGTATAATTTTTAATATTACAATATATTTTATGATGAAACTTTCACTAAATTTACAGATAAGGACAACAAAAAGGGTAGTATGTAACAGGGGTGTAAAGTCAATAATCTCACACTGGTCAACTCTACTACTGTCCCATTAAAATCAGCCAGTATCTCCTCTATAATTGAAATAAAATTGAAATTATTAATTCATTAATAAAATTTATGAAAAAATTAGTGTTAAAAATAATTAAAAAAAAAAAATTAAAATTATTAACTACTTTTAATTTACTAAACCAAAATCGCAAATATAAAAAAAAATTTTGCACCAAAAATTTTTCTTACTCCACCCTCAAGGTAAGGCTGGAAGCGTGTATTCAAGGTGTTGGATGTCATACGAAATGACTAGTTAGTGAAATATAATTTTAAATGGAAGACATTCATAACTCGCACTCACATTCAACATCCAAAGGTTCAATCATCATTAGCACCATAACTACCCAAAAGCTCTAATTTATTACAGTTCAAGAGTATTTAATAAAAAAAAAAATACCTTTCTAAAAAGCTAAAAAAAAAGGATCAAGTCACTAGGCCATTTACACGAGTATAAATAAAAACTGTATATATAAAATATAAATTACAAGTAAAATTAACAAATGAATAAACAATTGACTCAATAAAAAATAAAATAAAATAAAAACAATGACAATTATATATCTTACAGTATACATCCATTACATTTTAAACCTTTGACTCACCATTTTGACATATTTTCTGAAGATTGCTTCCTCTATTTTCAGCCATTTTGTTGCAATTCTGAGCCACCTAGGCCTCAGAATTCAAACAGAATTCGTAGTTTTACATCTTATTAATACAAAACATAATATTGGATTATGAAAATTAATTACTTAAATTTTTTAATCCTTTTACTTCTTGAAATGCATTCTAATCTGGAATCACTATGGAATTTATATATATATATTACATAAGCTTCATATTTATATACTTATATATACCAATGTTATTTTTCACTGTAGGAGAGCAATATTAGTACTATTATATTTACTATAATAATTATAAAATAATTATATGTATATTAACTCTTCTATATAATTCTATGATATAATAATAATGATTATATATATTATTTTATGCTACTTATATTAATAAATTAATAAGTATAGAAAAGTATATATATTATTATAATATTATTATCACTTAGATTAAATAATAAAAGTTGTATACTATATTTAGTAGTTACTATAAGTACTCAGTCTATAGTTATTATTATATAGATAGTGACTAATATATAATTATTATAAATACTAATTATAGAAATAAAATTTTATATTGATATATAAAAGTGATAACATATATAGGTGTATTATTATTTATACATGACAAAATGGTATTATAGATAATAATAAATGAGGGCTGCTATTTATTGAGTACATAAACCAAACACCTAAGTGTGGTGTAGCGGTAGGTGAACAATTTTTCCATTTTCTACCCAGGAAAAAAAACAAATTCTATTCCCGATCCTCTTCAGCTAAGTAATTAATAGGCTAAGAAAGGGCCTGTTTATATTCCAGCAAGAAGTGACATATTTTTACAACCTAAATTTCAGTTTAGTTTAGGGTGAGTGAGGACATTAGTGTCCATGCCTGGGAAATAGCAGCTTCATCAAAGGAATGTAGCAAATTCATATATAATAAGTGATTGGTGATTATTATTATTAATTATTATATAAATAATGAGATATAATTTGATATATTTATATATTATCTTGAGTGAGCCACTAATGTCTCTCTTAATCCTTATATAGGTCGTTACTTTCAAGAAAGTAGACACCTAATATCCACTAGTACCTATATATATATACCTATATCGATATATATATATATGTAATAAATTATAAATTTGCATATTCTGGTATAAAGTAGTGAGTTTATATATAATATCCACTTTATCTCAAATAATACCACAGTCAACTGTATTGGGCTAAAATATATATAACTTTATGCTCAATAATCATCATAAATTAATCTTATATATATTATATATAATGTAAATAATTATAAGACATAACTCTATCAAGGACTTTTACGGGCAACAAATATTGATATATTAGTTAAATGAATAAAACAGTATAGTATAGGTCATATTGATAGTTTATACCTTCCAGTTGATGATGAAGGTTTCACAAAGTAGTGTACAATTACGTTAAAAATCTAATGGGTTTTTAAATGATATTATATATATAGTGAGTAAATTATACTGAAATAATACTTGCAATAAAATATATATCTAATTACCTATAAGTGACTATTATAATAGTATGTATATTAGCTTTATTTTAATACTGGGTAGTAGAGCTCGCAATATTTCGCTACCTCTCACACAACTGTTAATATTACCAATTTTGTTTATCTTTCTTGTATCACCCTTTCCTCTTTTTGATTATTTCATCATTACATCTTCTCTCACATTGGTTAGGATGTAGTGCAGTTCTTTTGTGTAGTGCAGAGAAGTGAGATCTAAGATTTCCTAAAAATTTACATTATATATAGTTTTAAACAATACATTTTCTCTATACCTGAGCACACTTCACATGTATATACACCATACTCTTTCTTTTTGAAAGCGCTCTCTCTACGGACTTCTGGTCACTTTGGACACATATATTAAACCATCACGCTCTTTTATACTCAATTTATATACTGTCGTTGCAATAGCACCTAATCAACACCTATACTTTTTCAGTCGCACTCAACTATATGACACCTTTTTTTGACTTCCCGTAAGCTTTCAGCAACAGTCTGCCACTAACTTACTCTTATCTCACCTACGGCCAAACACAACCCACAATAATAAAAATTTTTTAGGTTTTGTGCTTAATCGACTGATGTATATTTTTCAGTTTTTTCTACATATTGTTGCAGCAATATCGATTTCTCCTTCATATTTCTAAATCGAAGCGTCACTTATTATGAGGCGAGAGAGATTGTGCCTTCACTAAAACCACTCTCGGTTTTGCATTATAACCCTTGACTCACTCAAAAGTCACATAACCGTGATTTTTACTCATACGAGTATTATGTCCCACTCACTAATTTATTTTTCGGAACATATACTACCTTATGTCTTCCTATAATATAGTAGGTATCAATTTTGGTTATACTCACACACCCTCATTATAATTATTAATATTGGTCACAATATAACCCTAAGTATTTTTATGGCTACAACTCATATATTTTTCTCACTCCGGTTCAACTACATGTTTAGGCTTCCAGTAGATTATAGTCATGATGCTCATAATATTATTTTATTCTTATACACCTCCATTATGCACTACACCATGAAAGCAAAGCAACACACATCAACAATACATCATATTCTTCCATAAGCTAGCCTATAAAGAAGAAAATCCAAAATTAACTAATAACATCACATCATTACTCGACGTTCAACAACTTATATTCTCACTTGTTCATTATAAAAACCAACAAATCTCTTCAAACATTCCTCGCTCTGAGCGTGCTTGTAACACCCTTAAACACTACTCCTCCAAGAGGGTCTTCTGCCACTGTTTGGAATTAAGCTAGATACAATGACGAACCACTCTCCACTCTTCATTTGGACCAACCCTTTTGGGTCATGATGCAGCTGGTCCGTTGCGCCCATTTGAGCATAACCATTGGCTGAGCTCTTGGCACAAGTATATATATAAGTCTGGATCCCTTTGCGACAGGCCGTGACATTTTTTCAGTGATCCCTATGTAGAACAGTCCATGTGTGTGAAGACACACACCGAGTAACTCTCCAATTGCGAGGTGTCAGTACTCTATGGGAGTCCTGGACAAAAACATCAGGATTCGTTGTGTCATTGGAACCTAGGTTAAGACATCTATTCAGCAGTGTGAGCGTCATGAGAATCACTGGTTATAGGTGGCCATGCTATCGTTGTATAGCTAGCATCAATTTTTGCTTGGATGGGCCACAATAGTACAGGCCTCATTTTGCTATTGTGTAAGGAGAGTCACATCAATATGGCTGATACAGAGCTCATATAACATGCTGACTCATAGAGATACATTGATGTATGTGCTTAGATACTCTGGTGAGAGCATTTAGCTTGTGGTTAAACCAAAACAACCACCATAGGGAATTTCATAGGAAGATGTGTCAGCATGACCATTAGATCACAAATAGGCGTGTGGAAGCTACTGCCTGCTTTTTCTTGTACGTCGAGGGATGAGAGTGTTTGATACTTGCTATCTCATTTATTATTGCATCTTACTCAGAATTTGGATTCTATGCGCGGTATGTAGGTTGACAAGACAGTGAGAACCCAGGACTCATCGCCAAGTGATACTATGTTGAGGATGCTATGTAATCGCCATATATCAGCAGGTGTGCCAGCATGTCCAGTGGGTCGACTCATCCAGAGATGACATTGTCAGCATGTTGCGTGCTTCAATCATTAGTGACTAGTAGAATATTGTGCGTAGCTAGACACCTCAGTATAGATTCTTCGTTGAGAGCCGCAAATCTCTAATCCCCATTAATGAAGCATGCAAAATAGAATTGATAGTCAGCTAAAGCTGACTCGCCACACTGTGGTCTGCTCATGATTCATGATTCCTTGCAATCGAGTCTGACGTCTTCACTTAAGATTCAGAGTGATGATCTCATTTGGGAGGTTGTAGAGTTGCCTAGCACTGTTGGTTTCTCTGAAGAGCACACAATATTATACCTCCTAGCACTTCCTTTACCTTATACGCATAGACTCCTTAGAATATAATAATTCAGCATGTATGCTTATATTTAAAATTATAAGCGCGTGTAGCTGCTATACTCTCATTTAGGTTTATTTTAATGTCTAGAGCGATTTGATGAGAAAGTGTAAGCGTATCAGTATTTCTGGTGTTGCCGTCTATAGAGATAAACTGCGCGCCCAAAAATACCTGTTTAGATATATAATGCTAATCGTGAGCAATATAACATTTGAATAATAATGTGCACATATTATTATTCTCACTTCATTTCATATATTAAAAGAATTCTTAGATTAATATTTGCTCTCTGAAGCGCTTTGTTTACTTTTAGACCATTTCATCGAATCATCGTCATCAGTATATCCAGTTTACATTTAGTTTATATTAATATTATGAGCAGAAAATCTATATGTGTTGTCAATTGTTGATCACTGAATAATTGAAGATGTCAATAAGTGGGATGATAATAATTTAATATCTCATTGTAGCAAAACGTATAATCATCTTTATCCTAGATTTACATTTGTGGTAGGTCAGCGTCTCACATGTATATCTCTGCCCTAGTTCCTGTACGTCTCTCTCCTTAGGTTCTAATTTTGGCTAATTCCCTAGTTTTGGTCCTGGCGCAACGCTCAGATTATTATAAACTAGATTTAGCACAGTCACCCGCGTGCTTTGTTTTATAGTGGCTCGCTCTTCCCCTAATCAAATGGGCGATTCCCATGAGAAAAAAATATAAGCATTAGTAGATATTGTTTTAAGTAAGACTTTCTATCATTACTAGTAGTCTCTTGGTAATTAATCCCTATTGCATACCCACACACACACCACACCATTCAGACAGGAGGCCACTAGCTATTGTTCCATAGTATATGATGAGTTGTTGATTTTTATTTGATAATTGCAATGGGATGTATGTTGAACCATACATTTACATATATCCACTTTATATAAATTTCAACTATGGGTTTGTTCTGTAAACGTAGAAATAAAATTTTTAAAAAATGATCAAACTGTGACTGATTATCCCCAACTTGCACGAATTCCTAAAAAAATTATTAAAATTTATGTAATTTAAAATAGCAACATGCAAGGATTGTGAGGATCAATTGCGGGTCGCTTCACAATTTTCAGTTTCAGTTTTTGCTGCTTGGGAATCCGCTCTGGATGTCTCGTACAGATCCCACAATACCTGCACTGGAAGTGCGTCCCGTGTCGTGATTCGCTCGCAAGGCCTCTAACTACAAATTAGTCGTGCGCAGTGAGCTATTATACATTAATGTGTGAGAGATTTCCCGTGAGACGTACATTCTCACGTTGCCTTCTACCACTTAAATTCGACAGTAATTTTTCCTGCTTCTCCGATCTAATAAAGGACGTCACCATACACCTGCTTATTAAATCAAAGATAAATAGTGTATTCTCTCACGATTGGGTCTCTTGGGCTGTCTGTAGCTCCTGATTCACATACTCGACTAATTATATACATTTTTTATCGAAATCTATTTAGCTTTCAATGATTTAACAAACTGTAACTATCCACTATGTCGACATCTAACTTTTCTTTTCACTAATAACAACGTGTCATTTACACTTCTACTTAGCGTAGTCCATTGTTCACTTGGTCTTATACTTCTCCATTTGAATAGTGGTAGCGCACACATACTCCTTTTTCTCTGTAGGATGACCATATACAGTCATCTCTCCCATAAGCGACTCATTGTATCTTGAATTCAACCTCCTTTAAAAAAGCCTTGACGGGTGAATCACAAAATGCCAGTATACAATTATTGAATCAATTAGATGCTCTGTTACCTTTAGGCACCCCAAAAGGGAGTTAGCATATGTTAGCTAAGTGTGTTCCTTTGTGTCATGTTTGCCTCTATAAACTTAAATATATAACTTCTCTCCCTACACACTCACACATATCTCTAATATATTCATCATGTATCTGCCTCTTTATTAGACCTCAGAAATTTGTAACAGGACACGGTCTTCATTCTGTGCACAACATGATATTCATCATATGTGCCATACGTTTCACTGTAAAATAGTTGGAATTAGGTAGAAAGCCAGTGAACCTATAGGCATATTCCCTCCTCCTCTCACATTTATTTGTTTCCGCTGAGAATATATAAAGTCAGAAATCTCACCTGTTAGAATATTAAGAGAGGAAATACGAGAAAATACGATAGGCTGTTTTACGTTGGTGACCCTCCATATCCTTACCTTACACATCGATGCGTGAGTCTATTCAAATCTCGTTTCTTAGGGGAAACATATTTTTGTTGATTTAGCGAATCACAATTAACTTTTCAATCTTATCTTTGTCTTTTTACTGCCTATAATTATTCTATGCTAGAGGTGTTTTTCCTTGCTCTGATCTGAAATACTTTCAATTAATAAGCTTATTCTTTTGATATGGCACATATTCTAAACTCATTAGTACATTACTTTGTTGTGTGTTCTATTCCTGTGCCTCCTATTACTGTACAATTATATTTTATCTCTTTAAATAGACGTATGTAAAAGCTAAGCATATCTTAGTGTCTCTATATTCATAATTCTCATCAGCTTCTCAATTGATATCTCATATATTCCAAAACTCTGTGCTATAGTGCTCATCTTTCTACTATAAAAACTATCACTTAATGGTACTATGATCTTCTGTAACTATATCCTATGATTTTCTATGTCTCTTCTAAAGAATGTCGGCATTTTTGACTACTGATTTCTCTCGATCATTCTTATTTTCTTAATTATACCTTTTTCTATATATTTTCATACTCTTTTCTTTGGAAACCTCAACTATTTTTTTAGACTCTATGCTGTAATTTCTACTATATATCGTCTTTTCTGATTAACTCCATGTATAATACTGTGGTTTCATTATACTAGTCTAATTATAACTTTCGATGTAATTAGTATAATAGATAATTTAACATCAGCTCACACGCTCTTCCTTCAAGTGGTAATGTGTACTGTGGCATAGAATATTTCTCTGAACAATATTATATTTATATAATGTTTAGATATCTTGTTTTTATTCATTTGATTACATTTTTTTATTCAAAAAAATCCAATAACTATTTTATTCAAATGCATAATAAGTTTCATGATTTACTACAAGTGTTGGTTAGTTTTGATTTGGGTGATGATGAGTGCTATTTCTCCATCATCGAATGGACTGGTTTTGCATTTTAAAAGCTATTTATAAAAGGTCATTAGTGTGATAAGAGCCTCTGAAGAGAACATTAGTGAAAAAAGAAATTCACCAGGAAGTTTTATGTTACATATTAAAACTCAGAACTAATGGTAATTTCACAAAGCTAAGAGAGGTTCTCCCATACAAAAATAATATTAATACCATAATTCTCTCATGATTATACTCAGAAAAAATTAAGTGTTATAAAAAAACTAAGTTAGAAACAATAAATGAAGTTTGGAAATCCACATCTATGATGCAAGAGCAGATTGAGACAATGGAGTATGCAGTAATACTTTCTAGAAACAAAGCGCGAAAAGTTGATAAGTACAATAATTTATCTAAAGCGAGTATAAGAAGACTTGGATATAAATGAATATAACTTGTGGGAAAACTGGGGGTATTGAAATTAGTTTTTACACAAATACTACTCAACGCGATTTCTATGATAAGATGCTGATAAGAAATGAAATCCCACATTTAAAGTGTAACGCTCATTAATATAATTTTATATCTGTTTTATTCTGTTCAATCATGAGATTAGTATCATATACTTACAACTAGCTACTCTCCAGATAAGGAGAGATTTCACAATCTCGTGATGTGGAAATCACGAAGACACACATCCTAGATTTTAGTAATGCGTTCAATACAACATAACACTGGAGCTTAATGCTCCCCAATGTATCCAGCTATTTGAAGATATCCTTGTGGTGTTAATAGTAAATGAGTATACTGTGATAGGAATATTAGTGTAGCAAATAGATTTAACATTTCAAGCCTATAGGAGTTCATAAAATATAACTTAATGATTATGTACTATAAGGCTGTAGCTCCTGACTGTATATATGTTGTATGACACAAAGGTAGATATCCAGTTGTTACTCCACGAGCCCTATTCTCTTGAATTATGAGATAATGATGTAGAGTTATTTTATTATTAGGGTCGTTCTCTTTAGATATTGTGCGAAGACTGAACCACAACATGTGGCTAGAACACAGAAGTTGAGCCTATTCATATTATATGATAACATTCTGACACTAATGATTAGATATATGCGGCTATCAGTATAGGCATATATTCTGATCATATGAGAATAATTCACATATAAAGCCAGTACGTTCGTCGTGTAAACTCTATGCTCAAATTTACAATGGAGGATTGTGAGTTGAGAACTTTTGAAAATTAGACTCAAAGTAATACAGTAATGCACACTTTTTCGAAACTCTCTCAAAGATAGAAAAAAAATAGTTTAAAACAGTATAAACATGTGTATTCGTAGAAGGATGCGCATAATCAATTATGGTTCTATAAAGAAAAGGGAGGACTTAGTCCTAAGGTTAATACCTATTTATCAGTCACACCCAAATAATTGAGTAAATTTTATAAAAGAAGTGATTAGTGATTAATTTACAAGAGTAGGTGAACTAGGAGAAAGAGAGTACGTGACACTTGAATGAAAAAGTTGATTCATAACGTTTATATGTCTGGATCTTAATACAATAGCATTATTGGATTACCTATTCTTGCGGATTCTTCAAGAATTTAAACTCGCTCTACCATATGGTGGATAAGGCGCTCAATGCAACAAGTCTATTATACATTATGGTTTTGACAGAAGTATGGTAAATAATATAACCATATAGTATGGTGACACTCACCACTTATTGAATGAAAGAAAGATAGTGAGTATTATATAGTATTAAACGACGCTTTTATAAATGCTCTATATTTGAAAGCTTTAGAAGAAAAAGAGTGTAGATATATGTCTTTAAAGGTGTCTGTATCTCAAGCTAAGAGCGAGATAATTCTTAGTTTCCTATGAATACAAGGATTCTTGAGTTATTTGTAATATGAGATGCTTAGCTTCTAAGGTTTGCTTATATATTTATGATGGTGAGATTACAATATATGCTACAAATAAATCTCACGTGAATCCCGTGAAAGTGATGTATTTAAGGTTTAATAGGACTTAAAGTACACAATTCTTGTTTGCGAGCGATGTCTGAGAGAAAACTGTGGGCAGTAAACTACAAATTTAAAGCACAGAATTAAATAGAGTGCAAGATTTGCGTTTGCACAATTTATAATTAAGTTAGAGTTCTAATAAATATTTTAGAAAAATTTAAATTGAAGACATCTTTTTTATTATTATTTCCTTGTGCCGATTATAGTATAGGCCTTTAGTACTTCTATGTTTTTTTAAAAAAGTCCATCACCTCTCGATATGGTAATAGAATGTTTAGCATCTAAGTTTGCTAATATATTTAGTTAGATTAACAATGCTAAAAAATATTGAAATATGTATTTAAAGGTTTAACAGGACTTAAATAAATTTCTTGGTTGGGCTGAAAAGTGGCAAATGAATTTCAACAATCAAAATGCAAATTTCTTCATATAGGTCATTCTAATAAATATTTTAGAAAAATTGGAAATATTTTTTTTTCATTATTATAGTACTTGTTTTAAAAAGCTTCAATCAAGAGTTTATTAAGAAAGTTATTTTTCTAGGAATCAAACTCTGAACATTAGGTATTTATTAATAGTAATTTAAAAGGTCTAAACCAAGCCTAAAAGCAAAGTAGGTTTTAGAAGTAATAAAATGCTAGGAATAATAAACTGTAATATCAAGGAGGTGGTAACAGTTTAAAAAAAAAAAAAAGGTTTCATGCCATTTTGTTCTATCACATAGTTTTTACAGGATAACATAGCCTATTTAATGTTTTAAAAATATTATATGTATTATATCGGATGGTCAACATATCTGTATATTAATATAATAATATTGATGTAAACCTAATTTCATGAATTCATATTTGAAATAAATTTTTAATAATTTAATGATGTTGAAATTTATTTACTTTCTAATACTTTATTTCCAGAATAGATTTAAAAATATATAGCTACCTATATATATTTAAAATTTCTAGAGTTAATTATTAACAAATGCCAGCAAAGAAGAGAATAATAACTTTTAACAATTCTTGAAACAAAATATTTTTATCAAGGAAGAGAAACAATTTTCCTAAAATATTTCACAGAAATTTAATATTATTATTATTAGAGTATAATATAAATAATATGGTTAGAGTAAGAACTTAGTCAAGTTTTTAATCTAATCATACTTAACAATAGGATAAAATGTGTTAATTCTGCTATTTTCAACTTTACTTTTAATATGAACATTAACACATAGCTATTTAGTATTTTATGAAAGTTTAATAAAAATTGGGTAACCTCTCGATTTTTATAAAAATCACAGGATATATATACACTAAAAAAAAATAATAATAAAGAATAAATAAAAACCAAAGTGGCAGTCTCTTTAAGAAAAAAGTTACAGCCTCTCAAAGTTAAAGTTTCCATAAGATTTTCTTATATAAGAAAAAAAAACATTTTTTAAAATCATAGGATATACTCTAAAAAAATAATAATGAACCATGAAAAATGAAACAAAAAATGATTTAAGTCTTTAGGAAAAAAGTTAAAGCCTCTCAAAGTTAAAAATTTTCCTAAAAGCTTTCTTATAAAAAAATTAGTGGGCCTCATGCTCATTTTAGGGCCATCCTAGTTCAGGTTATGATAAGATTTGTTAAGTATACATAGATTTTCTCTGTGTATACCTAATAAAACATCATAACCTGAACTAGATGGCCTGAAATGAGACATAACCTGGATGAATCAAAAATGAAAAGTCTATGGGAGTTTTAACAACTTTGAGAGGCTGTAACTTTCTTTCCTAAAGAGACCGCCATGTTTGTTTTTTTTTTTATTCCTTATTTTTTTAGAGTATTTCCTGTGATTGTTATAAAAATCGGGGGTGAAGCCCCTCTGCGCTACTAATACCAAAATTGGTAAGGTTCTCATTCAAAAATACTATAGAAATAATATAAAATCAAGAATAAGTAAGTCTCATGACACTTATAAAGACTTCTTCACTATAGAAATTATGAGTACAAAATATATGAAAATGGATTAAAGAAGACCTAATATTGCATGCAACAGTAAATGTTTTTTGGGAAAAAAAAAAAAAAAAAAAATTTGAAAAAAAAAAAAAAAAAAAAAAAATTAATAAAAAATATTTAAAGTCATTCAAATAAATCGGGGTAATAATTGAGTATAACATTGATAAAATAAATATTTTTTCTAATAATAATTTTTTTTATATCTTCTATCCCCATGTAAAAGTACTAAAAAAGCGCTACCTAACCTCTCATATATAAATTTAATTGATTTACAAAAAAAATTTTTAGGTTTAAATTAGCTTTAGGACCCATTAAGTTTATTATAATAAGTTTTAATTATAGACAGTAAAACTTATCATAACCTTACTGATTTTTCAAATGTAAAAGGAAATAATATATGAAAACACAGAATAACATTACTTATAAAAATATAAACATAAAAAGAATATATGAAAACAATAATGCTGCTAATAAAAATATCTAATTTTGGCAATTTTTAATTACCAACGTGTGGCAATGTTTCATTGTAATATCAAAACCTCAATTGATTTTTTAAAAAAATATAAATTATTTAGAATCTGTTAAATTCAACTAATACAGAAATTGGAAACATTTATTTGAATGAGGATAACTAGATTTTTGTGACTTCTTGCTGACATGATTTTATCATCACCAAACTGTTCGCAGCAAGCTGGAAGAATTTGAGTCTAAAGTATCACCATCATGCATAAATTTTTTATTCATAGGCTACAGGCTACACACATCTCATTGTATATTGTAAATACTGCTCCCGAAATCACTGAGAAGAAAGCCTAGCTCTGCTAGTTTGTCAGGGGCTTTTGGAAATAAGAATTTTTAAGGCGAAAGACCTTTCTGCTAAAGGTAAAAGCAATGGTGGGAGCTATAAAGGGATTGCCTAGTTGTCACTAAAGAGACAAAATAAAAAAATATATTTTACAAACGTAGATATAAAACCTATAACAGAAAATTGTTATACCGAGATTTTTAACCTACCTCCCCCATAAAGCCATAAAAAGCTATTAAAAATTAAACACCTTACTCATACGTACGGGTACATAGCAAGATTCCAGCTAATCGGCAATGTTACTTGGTCAGCTACTGAGCTGTATATATAGTTGCCAAAATTAGCTTCTTTATTTTAAAAAAATGAATCCCTAAAATTAAACTAAAAGTCTAAAACAGATTTACAACGGAAACAAATAACAAATGTTTCGGCATATTCTTCGTAACATTTATAATTTGTATTATGCTCAGCCAGTTTCTAACATGGCATGACTTTATTTCTTAATGGTTATTGAAATGTTATCATTATAATTTTTATTCTTTCGTTGGAACACTTTTCAGATAAGTTTGATTTGTTAATGATATGAATAGTTATACTACAATGATAATATAATTCTACTTCTTAAACTAAGCCATAAAAATAAACTTTACACGTATTTACTTCAATTTTATATTATCTCTAGGGGTGGATTCAGATCCTGGACATATTGGCTAGGTTTTATATCACTTTACCAGGGCTGTTAATTCTTAAATAGGGCTAAGAAGCTGATTAATATTTTTCAGATATATGTCCCATCTCCACCCAAATAGAAAAATATATTGACTCCGTCTTCACCTCAAAACAAGATCTTTCTTATTATCTCCCATTATTTTCGCTATTCAATATCTTTAACAATTTCTTTGCAAACATTGTCCCATTTAAAAAATTGATGTTAAACTAATTTTTAACCAGGTAAGCTTCTTCATCTTTATCTTTTATTATTAAATCTTGTTGACTACAAGGTGTGGGTGGCAAGATAATACTAGGTTTCCTCATTTACTGCTGTACATACGATTCTATATAAATTGATATCTGGAAACCTATAGCAAATTTGAAGAATTTTATTGTAAATAAATAAAAAAAAAATTACTTTTCCAATCTTATAGGCTTAAATTGTAAGATCAGAAGTTAAAAAAAACTACATACAAACCTTATAATTATAAAGGTTCCTTATTAAACCTACTTTTGAAGGAATAATTTAAATGAAAGTTCTTAAAAGAAAAACTAGAATTAATTAAATAATTAAATTAAATCCCTTCAGAGTTTATCTTTTTTTCAAAAGACTGCTGAAATGGAAGTAATTAAATTATTTGTAGCTTTCATATCTTAAGTCTAATTATAACTAAAAATAGAATAAATTACATAGCTGACAGAATGAGCAGCAATTAAGGTAAAGAAATGATTAGCCTAAACCTGCTTGATATTTTAATTAATTATATTGAACACAAACTTATTAATAATAGTGATTTAATATATTAACGGAGAATTCTTTGATCTAATAACTGAAAGTTAAATTAAGCTTTATAGCATGACTATTTTGCGAGTGATCGAGCTTCTATAGTTACATGATTCGCCAAAAGGAATTACCAGGTTGGCCAGCTACTAGAGTGAGGTTAATAATTAATTAAATAATTAGAAAAATATAGATGGAGGTTTATAGATGTTAATAGTTTTTATGTTGTATGATGTAAGTAATAGTCTGTTTTAGGGAATCCAAAGTGACAAAGCCTATGTCTTCTATGCTAGGAGTTAGACCATTTTAAAAATATTTGAATAATATACTGTAACGCGACGTTGTCAAATATACGTAATTTTGAAACCAATTAATTTCCTCCTTAATCTGGTTTAATTTAAAATAAAAG
Organism: Trachelipus rathkii; assembly: GCA_015478945.1. NCBI lineage: Eukaryota > Metazoa > Arthropoda > Malacostraca > Isopoda > Trachelipodidae > Trachelipus > Trachelipus rathkii. Next base: position 14,872 of record JABUQX010031495.1, on the reverse strand, counting down.
AAAATGATACAAATTCGAAATTACAATGTGCCTTAGGTAACTGTTTATCCCTTTTGTTTAATTCCAAAACTAACTCTACATATTAGTGATTGAATTCGTCATTCTTAATATACTGACAATTAATAATGCTGTCGCAGTGAAATTTTCACCATTAATGCTAGTTACATTATCGTAATACTATAGGTGACGTACTCTGAAATATATAAAGTTAATAAAATACAGAAATACTATCTATATTGTCTCACCTTTAGATAGATGGTAGGTTTATAGTTTAGTTATGTAGTATGATGTACTACAAGTCCATTACTGTCGCAGCATCTCGTCAGTACACGAGAGCCGGCATCCTCTAAAATAAAAAATATCGCGAAAACGCTACTCATTGCTCACTACATAATCTAATTTCAAATTACTTGAAGTTAATGAAGATTAAAAAGAGAGAAGAATTATGATGAACAATACTTACAATGGGAATATCAATTTTTGTTATAAGTATGAAGAGAACACCTCCATTATAAGAGCATTTGACTGGAGAATTTTCGATGTTATACCTTCACAAACAGCCATAAGTTATATAGGCTTTGCTCAAGAGTACGTATAGTAAAATCTCGTTTTTTCCGTTTTACTTTCTAAGATGTGAGTATGACAAACGAAGAGAAACTCTTATTCTATTTTGTCTATTATTGAGTAAACTTCTTTAAACACTATAAAGCCTGCACTCCATCTATCACGTCAATTACACAATAAACTCCTCCCAAGTGAAACTGTACTCATAGTAATCCCCTTTGCAAAAATGGAAACCAAAATAAAGAAATAATTTTTATTAAAAAATTAAATAAAACAAAATACTTCTTTAAATATATTATATAATGAATATTTTTATTTATTTTGTAATATAAATTATACTATGGACTCACACACCACCCTCCTCTCCAGTAACACGAAACTATTATGTCGATGCTATGCTGAGAGTTAAGTTATATATTAATATAACTTGTTATAATATATATTAGATAGTTATGATATCGTTTATTGATTGGATGAAGTAAGTAACTAATCGATCGGAGACTACGCAATTTTATGTCAATTCAGGGAATGTTCGAGTTCTGGTAAACAACACCCTTTAAAAATCAGAATAAATTCAACTTACACATCACTCCTCCTCTGTAAACATAACGTATAGTAACTTTTCTATATATATAATGATATAACAATATCATTTATTATTATTTATTTGTTCAAACATCTAATCAATATAGAAAGAATAAAGTAACGAGACGATAAAATTGACTCTTTATCTTTTCATCAACTAATATGAAAATATTTATTCATTCTGTTACCTCTGCTATGTCCATATATCTTGCGTATCTTCTTCTATATCATATTCTAATATAATATTAGGGTATACAATTTGACAAACGACACGAATTATATTTCAGGAACGCTATTAATGATAGACTACAATGTCTCGGCGGCTTAGCCAAGTGTGGGGGATTCTACGTCCCCCTTCAGAGACTTGCTGTTGATCTTTCACTCATCTCACCAAGAGAAACGAAATAGTAGTGAATATGAGAGCTTAGATTAATGAGTTAACTGATACATCTATATAATTGACGAATCAATCATCGCGATCTCTAACCGGGCGATATATTCTGACTGGTTCAATCAGCAGTTACACGAAAATCGTACCGAACTAAGTGACTGTTTCTAACTGGAATACTGAAATATATCTTAATAGTTAATATCTATGAGACACACGACAATTGTAATATTATAATTGGCCAAAGAATCACCTAACTTTATTTAATCTCTATATCTCAAAATATAGTATATATTAAGAGAATATATTAAATAAAGTATGTTATGGAACTTTAGTAATATTAGGGACTTATTCTGTACAAATGTTTAGCAAAGATATAACGGTACAATAAATCATAAAGACAATCATTATCAGACATGATACAATCATTAACAATCATTCTTTCTGTTACAGGACAAACTTTCATCCCCCCATATTTCTAGATTTTGCAATAAAAATTCACCACGAGCACTATGAATAATTACGGGATAGAATGAGTCTAAACTTATAATTATCTAGCACACTAGATTATTTGAAACCTGCAACAAGCAAAACTCATTCTCCAAAACTAACTATTAAGATGAGTGATTTATGTTATATTTATCCAAATATGAGGTGTCATAGAGTGCTCGTGTTATAGAGACTGATTATTATGAGAGTATATTGATTACTCGATTACACCCTATAGATTTATAGGTGAAAGTGATTATTATTAAAGAGTTATTTTATAAATTATCTACAAGATTGAATCTTAGTATTATTATAAGATTTAATTATTAGTTATATTAATATACATTTATATATTATATTTAATTTATTATTATTTATTATTTAATTATATATTAATTATTATTATTTTATTTATAATTATATCTAATATTATATATAATAATAATTATCATTATTGATTACTTATTTATGATAATAATGAATTAATTATTACATTATACTATTATATATATAGTATTATATTTATAATTATATTTATATTTCTTAATTATTGTACTATATATATTATATTATTAATTATTATTATTATTATTATTATTAAATTATATTATATTATTATTTATTATTATTTTATATATATATATTATTTAATATTATTATAATTATTATTCAATTATATTAAATATTATAATTAATTATAATATTTATATATATTATACAAATTTAATAATTATTTTAGTATATTATTGAATTTAATCTTTAAATTATTACTAATTATTATATGTAATTAATTAATATATATGTAATTAATTAATAATATATTTTAATTATTATTTATTAACTAATATTATATATATTATTAATTCATTTATTTATGTCATTTATACGTAATATATGTTGCAGGATTTTTAGTAAATTTCTTAGATGTGTACTTTGTTATTTATTTGTATAGTTATGTCTATGTTATTACGCATATATATACGTATCCACATAGACACAACACACACCAACACACACATACATACATTAACACGCCAATCATATAACGTCCCCTGTGTAAGTTTCCACGTTGATTTTTCTATATTGAATTTTCGATATGTTTTTATGACTGTGTTTATGTATTGTAGTGTGACTATGGTCTGGAAAACTGGATTTTTCACACGACACAAGCACACACACCCAGTACACAACAAGACATAACAACACGTTTGTAATGACAACGTCTATCATATATCTAATACGGATACACTCTTTATATCTTATTAGATTTCGTATGTTTTATCTGTTTATTATGTATATGAATGATGTTATATTAAGTATTGAGCACACACACTACTACACTAACACACTAAGCACACACTAAGTCACATTACAGCCTACGTACGTAGCGTAACGGTTCCTACTTTTGATTCTTTGAAATTATCTTGTTGTTACTGTTTGTTGTAATGAGTTTTGTAGTATCTATTATACACTGACAACAACACACACACCACCACACACGCACATTTCACAATACGTAATACATAATACATAGTGCATATAATAATGATATAACGTTCCGCTTGATTTCATTGAATATTTTCGTTTGTTATTATACATGATGTGATGTATAATATTTAGAGTAGTTGAAGGTTATGAAGACAAAACAACACACACACACTCGATGTTACATATAACAAAGACTAACATATAGTATATTCACTGATACTCCAAACTCAAATCAGAAGTAGCATTTTGTGGGCAAGTTCCATCACTGTCACTACCTTTTTTGACACTATGAATTTCTTATTATGAATATTTTGTTGTTTTTACTGTGTAGCTAGTTATACTTAATGTAGTTCTGGTAAGAAGCAATTAATATCAGCACATATAATGCAAAAAAAACTAGAAAGACAACAATAACCAAAACAACTTTGAAATCAAACCAAATATCTCCAAGATGTACCTCATAACTTATCGCTGGCAACTGAAATGTTTCTCAGATTTTTTTTTTAGAAATTAGGTGTATGATATTATTTATATGTTTATGACTACACATCTAATGTCAATGAATCATACACACACTCCACAATAACACACAACACAGTTTCTACTAAACACATACAAACCACATGTATGTGTTAAATATTTTTCGAAAATGTTTATTATTTGATAATGGTAGTTTGATTTTAGATTAATTTGTTATTTGAATTACTGCATTCATACCACACATTCAACACAACACACACATGAAACAAAAAACACACATATCATAATATGAATTTTGATATGTAATTTAATTTTCAGACATTCAATTCAGATGATTTAAAATTGATTAGCAATTTATATTCCTTTATTATGGCTCTGCAGTCTACATAATCACATCTACTACAGAATACACACACACAGTTATTCAACACTACTATTTAGAAACAATGTATAATGTATAATATTTTTCGATTTTTTTTTGAAATTCGTGTTTGTTTGTTATTGTTATTGACTTCAGTCATTACACACTCAACTATAACACACTAACACAATTACATATCTAACAACTAGCACAAACACCCATGTAGCATCTTGTAATATATTTTTCAGATTTTATAAATGTTTAAAATTAATATAGGTGTTTGTTTTATATATTGTATTATATTTGACATCTGCAGATAATACAACATATTACACACCGAAATTACAGCACACCCAGTTATCTACAAATCCACTCAGCGCAAAACAGCACTGAAACTCGTATAAGTAAATTTTTCTCTGAGATTTTCTTTGTCTTTTTAAATTGTCGTATGTTTTTTGATGTTTTGTCACGCTATTTCATACACACTTCACGCACAACACAACATAATCACAGAGATTTAACACAATCATCTTAATCCAACTCCACATGAAGTATTCATAAATATCTTTCTCTGATTTTTGTTTTGCGAATTGACTCTCTATTAAGTATCCGATCCTTATACTCTGCTCTCTGACTCTCCCTGACTCCTTAAGATACACTCAACACCACACCTATTCACCGCAATCCCGGCACACGACTATCACGGGTCGTTTTCTACAAGACGCCTTCTCACATTGTGTGAGTTGTTCCCATCCATTCAGGGTTATATATGTGTTGATCTTGTATTAATATATATAATTTTGATTTTATTTCCAGTTTTATATCTTATATGTTACTACCATTACTTATATACCATTATCTAGATACAATTATTCAACCAATATGTTGCTAAGAGTCTGCGCTCGACCAGGCAATATATTTATAATAACTGTTAAGCGAGATGTTATAGGAGTTATAATAGTGTAGAATTTTTATTATGTTGATAATCTTATCTTATTGATCTTATTAATATAGTAATTAGACGCATAAGTTTCTTCTCTCCTCAAGATTAGACACTAAGCATAGTGTTCTTACGATTTCTTCTGCGAACGCTCAGTTTTTCTGCTTGATTCTGCAAAGCTCTCTATCCTTCATTATCTCACCTATAGGCTTATTATACATAAAGCATTAATAAAAAAACCACACGATCTTTGATAACATCTTATAAGTACGAATTCTACCTCTCAGAGTGTGTGGAGGTTTGAGGTTTGGAGCCTTCCCAAAAAAAACCTTGTCGCACACTAACCCATGTCGTATCATGAGACGTTCACATGACTTCCCATGAGTGGACGTTGCGTCATGGTTTTAGCGCTAACATCGAAATATATAATTATGTTTTCCTCTTTCCGCCTTCCCCTTGATACGAGTAGCGTACGCACATACGGGCATACTCCATGGAGGCGGACGCAAGACGTAAGAACCAATCACGCAGAGAAGAGGGGATCCCACTCACCCCAGGGAACGCCCACCACTGACGCGGTCTCGAATATCGATGCCTCCACCACCAGAAGCATTTCAACCACACAGCAATAATATAATGATACGACCACAGACATATTATATTCATAGAAATTTAACAAACCAAAAAAGCGGTATGATAAAGGTCGGCACTCATCACGGACGACACGATGAAAAGACACCTGCATCAGACACACGAGCTGCTACTCCAGAGACGGCGGAGACACCCACCAAATTTGCAGAAAATTAATCCTGAGCTGAGGAGTTGGTGGAAGACCGGATTTCCCAAGTATGGAGAGACCCAATCTTAGACATAAACCTAGTTCACAGGAGCATTTTGGAGTACTGGAGAGAACCTCCCCGTAAACAAGATTGCAGATGGGCGAGCGCTCGATAGCATAGATTACTGTTAGATCACGCCAAGAATTATTATGCAACAGACTTGCGAGAGTAGACAGAGTAAGGGTTAGACTGCATTACAACCAGAACACGTTTATCCATAACACGTCGTATCATAACGCCTCTAGATTATCGGGCAGCACAACTATTATGAGCCACGACCATACGAGAGAGCTACAGTCCACCGACAACGCAAGATCTGAGATCTCTCATTACTCAACAATGAGGAGATATTAGCCTCTTATTATGAACTCGGGGTCGGCGTGCGTTTCACACGACACTCTTCTAAGGAGGCGCATGTCCACCGTTAGAGATACCCCGGCTGGGGTCCTAACTTTACGGACGCGGGACGCGCGTCTGCGCGCAGTACTCGCTAGCTAATTATAGAGCATTTGAAGCCATGGTCTAACGGACATAACTTATATCATCCCAATAGATAGAAACCTTCAATATGCTAATATTACATCACAGACGAAGTCGGTAAGATAGACAAGAGCCAATCTATATTATTCAGTAGCGTCAGATTGATATGGCAGGTAAATAATCTCATCGCAGTGCGGCGATTATACTATACTCACGAATCAACTAGTATATATTCTGGGTGAACACGCGCTCCCAAATTCTTCACAAGATCATATGCATAGCGACCAATCTATTGAACATTGAAAACTGCGGCTATTCTCACATCACCATATATAAAAATACTTACCACGATCACACTCATGGAGGTCTTTTACATATATCTAGTTTATAATTCGTTCATACTTGTATTATCACAGAGTCTCTCTGAAGAAACACAACATAAAAATCCTTGGACTAGTAATGTACGGTTGTTACCATCTAATTCGCTAAAGCACACAGCTATCTTTGCAAATTGCACAGCGATAAATGATTTATAGAATTACATATCAATTGTAGCCGATCACGCCGTCAGTGAAGTAGTAGAGATACTGACAGTACTACCACAACACAGGGTTCACAGCCCCTACTATAGAACTTAGAGGAATCATTGACCAGCCACACACATACGAAGTACGATTTCTTACATCTTTCTTTATAATCAATCGCGTCGCCAATAACATATATATTAAAAACACGAACAGCCTATAGAACCAAAATCTAACGAATACTATACTTTAATAAGAGTAAATAGAAGTAAAAGAGAAGTCATACACCTTTTCGAGAGTTTTTATCAACGACAAAATGTTAACGTACTAAAAACCTAAACCGAAATTGGTCCAAAATACAAAGACCATACCGAGTCTATACCCTCCACTCCTTCGTTACAGCGTAGCACATGCTAGTAATGTACTCAGTCATCCCAAGAACACTCCAACGAGGAGGACTAGGAAAACCTGCCAGATCGGACAAACGAAGTTGTCGGTTCTGCAAAGGAGGAGCACTTCCCATCTGAATGTACTATGCTTACAGCCAGAATGAGACTAACGTGGTTAGGAGTCGCGGCTGGTGTGAAAGATGCCTAGCGGAAAATCATGCCACAGCAGACTGTCAGTACGCTAGGGCTTGTTTCCGTTGCAGGGCACCGGACCACCACATCGTATTTTGCCCTCAACCAATCTCTCGAGCTGGCAGCCACCCACGACAGCAACCAGAACTGCTTGGCCCAGGACCCACAGGGGATTCAGCTTCGGGCCATTATGCCGCTCTTTGTTCTGGAGGTAAGGGTATGGCACTTCCGTTGGCCGATTTGATTGTGTCCAACGGGGCTGACACCCTTACACTCAGAACGTTGTGTGATGGGGGGAGCCAGAAAACTTTAGTCTCTAGAGCGGTCGTTCAAAAATTACGATGCGTGCCCCACTCCCAGGTGAAATTAGCCATCAATGGGATCAACCAGCGGGGCGTAGCTGCCCTTCATGATGTCGTTTATCTTCGAGTCCAAACTGAAGACGGCGCCGTCCCCATCTCGGCCATTGTGGTGGAACACCTGCCCTCGGATCTGCAGATCCCTGGGCTAGTCAAGACCACCCATGCCTCCCCAGACAACATGTACACCTTCCCATCCCTCCAGGTTTCAGCTAATGTGATCGATCAAATCCAGCTCCTGATCGGCGTGGAAATACTTGAATAATTTTTTCCTTTTTTTTTTTGAAAGTCGTGTAGTCCCGCTTCGCGCTTACCGTAATGAAGACCAAATTGGGCAAATGATATGGACCTTCTACCCTTTTCTCGGAAGAACACTGACCTCAACGTTACAAGAGTGTCGGCTTTAGAGCGAGTTCGGCTCACCAACGATTGGAGACCGGATCTACTTGTTATCAACGGAACAAGCACTCTCTATCACTCTCAGTTGAGGGGTGTGAAGAAGGCCCCCGGGGTCCATCTCACTCCCTCCGTTGTGAGATTCGCTGTCCGACGCCAATCACGTCCTGTAACCCCCTTTCGTTGGAGACGTGCAGAAGGTAAAGGTGAGACGCCGAATTAGCTATTTCGTACTTTAGCCTTACAGCCCATGACCAACGATGCCTTGGCCATTGCCCACTACTACTGATGGGTGCAGCAAAGGACAAATGCGGACCGTCCATCTTGTAGTTTGTCTCGAGCGCTCTCCGACCGTCGAAATTCCATCATCCCCCCAGTTGGAAGATGGGATGTTGCTGACACCCCGGGGTTATGAGCGCTCATGCTCCACTACGATCCTAGGCCCCCTCCCGACGGAGGAGGCGGGCCCCCCTACGCCAGATCTGGATCGACTTTGGTCACTGTCCCAGATGGGTATTATGCCGAACGAACGATTCACAGAGGTAGAGAAAACACCTAGAGATTCGAAAGAAACTTTGTATCAATTTTTTTCCGGGGGGGAAAAAAAAATTTTTGGGCGATACGTGGGTCGTTATCACCTGGCGTGACAACACCCACTCTCATTCCGACATACGGCACTTGGCTAAGAGGCGTCCTGTTACAGCATCCCTTAAGAGTTGAGAGGGAGCTGACGTAGATTGGAAAAGTTACGCTGTGTCTATCCAGTTAATCAACAGAGAGGGGCTTCATTGAGAATTACTCTATTACCCCGATTCAACCCCAAGCAAAGCATGCACTATACCCAATCATGGGGTCCGGAAGTCCTCGTTCACCACAGACACTGAGGACTAGTGTTTGATTGGTTCTATCTAAACAATCCTAGTCTAAAATCAGTGATGACACAGTGGAACCTTCCCTCAAATCACTGATTGACCAAGATCCTTCTGAAAATTCAGGCTGAGACTATACGCTACATCCTCGGAATTGAAAAGCTTTCATCGCCATACGCTCTCAGTTGCAGGATAGGATACCACGCGTTTTTTTGTGGGTGAAAATCCCTTACGACCCGAAGCCCTTTGTAACCTTACGTTCACTTCCGTCATTATCGGAGCCAACCTGACAGATCCCGTCTTTTGCGTGGCTGCCTGCCATTCAGAATCCAGTCCGAAACTCAGACACGACTACGCAGAGATTATTCTGAACCAAATCTACGTGGACAACCTTTCGGTACCTTTGACACCGAAGCAGGTGTGGAAGATATTCTTTCGTCAAGTTCCCGGTCCTTTTTCGGAAAAGGCCGGCTCAATTTACGAGAGGAGGTGTTCCACATGTCAAGAAGCGAAACGTAAAGTTACCGAGGCGAACGATGCGGCCGCCGAAGGCACTACGATTAAAGTTTGGGTATGGAATGGGATACTAACGAGGACACCATTTCCTACCCCCTTCAAGTTTGTCCGCTTCGGGAATAGCGGCCACCAAAGAGGGCTTACTCGCAGAACTCGCGTTACCATATTCGACAATGGCGCATCCTTTCCCCAGTGGCTGTTCGAGGTAAGATTCCCTGCAATAAATTTATGGAGGGAGAAAAAACTCTAGGCTGGGGTCAACCCATTTCCGTCCTTCAACCACCGAAAAGGAGTGTTTTCCAATTGAGCCGACCATTTACAAACACCTGCTTACAAATAACAGATTACAGACAGCTGATTTTTCTCTAGAAAGGTGGAACTACCATCGCCTTTTCAGGATGCGTCGCGCGCTTCCTATTGCTACCGCCAGTGTAATGCTGCTCATCGATGGCGAGATGCAGAGTTCCCATCGCGAAACTTCTTATGCCAAAGGTAAAGGTCGCACCCATGAAAGAACTCACGATCCCCGCGTCGGAACTAATAGCGGAGTATACTCTCCTTCCCTGAGAGTGCGTATATAAAATATCTATATCATTCGTTATCTCTGAATTATGTTTACAAGAGGCAAAAATATCTATCCATCTTAATAATCATGGCAATATTTTCACTTAGTTGGCGAAATCATCTACTTTGTACGTGAACACGCCATTCGTGACGTATCGCATGTCTGATTATCCTCACTTCATATCCAGGGTCTCTACTTGGGTAGCGATACTATTAAACAGCGAACATAGGAACTATCCCTTTGGCTAAAGCTAAGATAGAAGTCATCTCACTTAGCTAAAGCAGTAAATCACTAAATCAAAACACTATCCAACCCCCATACCTGGACGATACTTACCTACTAGAACATAATAGAAATACCCACTACTCGCTCATCAATCGTGCACTAGATGGATCGATGATGGAATAATACGTACACAAATCGACTTATAAGATTTATAGCAGAAGTCCACCACTCCTAAGTCACACAAATCACAAAGCCCTATCCACAATATGGTCAAGCGTCCTCCCTAACGACCATCATTTACATCCATCCACACTCCCTGTGGCTACAAGTTTGGCTCATAATTGACTAAGGGTCAACAGAACTATTTATACTGTCAAAGTATTTCGCTTCTTCACACCTAACTACACAGCAGTACTCACTAAAATCAACAACACATTCCAACCTCCTACCTGACGATTCTGATTGATTCTCACTGAATAATTATTATGAGCTGCTACTCTCTGATCTACATATAAAACTATACGAATGATTTCAAGGTCAAGCCATTGTTTGAACTCACAAGTAGTATACATAATGTACAGAACCTATGACAATCCAGACAGCTGAAAGCCACATAATTACCACAACCACTATCGTCAACCATTCATCCTCGGACTATACTGTGATCTACAATACTTTACTCCATCTAAGTGTCTAAAGATTTTTACTATAAAGTGATGGAGAAGTATAGTTTAAACCTACGCGTAAAACATTTAAATTCGACAAATCTCGAGCACTAGCGTTACCAGCCCGATCCTAACACTATCTCTACCTCGAATCAATTTAATACGTGGATTCAAGTCAAGCATTGCCATCGTATTTAACTTTTTGAGCGATAAAATCTGGAGTATGAAGCAACCAATGAAGAACATTAAAAGTCTTTATACAGATAGATTAAGAACGTCCTCAGAATGCTAGTAACAGAGCATATAAATGACGATAATTAGCTCTTTCGAACGAGTGAACACCAATAAGATTTACCCCTTTATGCTATCTGACACTATGCAGAAAACATGATGTCGACTAAAGATCCAACCATTATCGAGAAATCTCCTACTAAAAGCACACCGCTATCACACATTAACTTAAAATTAAGCAATATTCAAGAACTCACTTATCATCTCATATTATGTCTAGTTCAGCAGTAAGTATACATCAATCAGCTACGTAACTTATTCGAACAGTGAGTCAACACGCGAGTATCGTGCAAAGAAAAGTAACTCAATCTGTACTCACACGAAACCATATTATGTCTTAAGACTATATTAAACTCACAAGCCACACACGTTGCGATAGGAGCCTATCAACCATAAGCCATAGCACTCTAACTATCACATACAGGGTTTCACATCAACCTAAAGCTAACAATGTGGATAAACAAATGAACATACAAACTCAGTTTACAACACACACCAACCGATATTGCCGAGCGACCTCAAAGAGCTTTACTAATTCAACTGACACATAATAATTCCATATTAAAACACACGAACTTAGTACTAACAAAGAAGATAACAACAAGTATCATAGTGCTATAGTATTATCTCTATATCTTACTTTTTACAAGCGCAATACATTCTTAACTATAAAATTAGTCTATATTTATCACACCAGACACCACAGATCCTTTATATGAAGCAAGAAGATACGTTACGCATAGAGCGTTGTTTTCGAGTATACACGTAATCAAACACAACCTATCTGTGAATATACATCATATAGACACATCGCAATTAATACTATCTAAAAAGCAGCAGCATAAGTCCTCAATGCATAACTAGAAATCGAATGGTAAAACGTATGGCGAACCTAAACCCACCAACGAGAGCAACAAAGTAGAAAACTGTTCACACATAACATTAACTTCCAGACTAAACACCGTAAATAACAACACCCTATTACATCATCTACAATCGATATCCCATATTAGTAATACTTTATGCAAACCCGCACTCAGATAAAGAAATTTTAATATGTAAGGCGTACATTGTATATAAGATTCTATTTACAGAAAATTTATGGTAATCAATTATGAAAACCTCAAAATATTGCACCTCACAGACACAATAGCTTACTGAGAGATAGAAAGCTTTCGAGAACCTTCTAGTCACTATGAACAGCTGATCTATCCTGCTGCTTCTTTCAGAAAAACCTGGAAACTCTCACATGAAAAAAATATTATTATCTTCAAGTATGACCACCCCATCATCCATAAATATTGCGAAACACTGAGACTTTCATCATTGACCCTCTCAGACTAGCACAGAGAATGTACACCAGTCGCCATCTGTTGTTATCGAATGGTGAATAAAAAATGAACTGCGAATCTTTATCCCGTCAAATTATAATAGGGTTAGTCAGCAAAATATCAACAAACATGGTTTTAATCAGCCAAATATCTGAACCGGAGTTTAATTGGAGTCTAAAATATTTCCCAATCAACAATTCGAGTGAGTCAACCATATAAATATCATCACTGATGTTATAAACTAAGTTGCAGAAATGTCAATGGAGAGTCTTAGTCATTTATCGAACACACTATATCATAGAGAGCATCAATAAAAAGACAAAACACGTACAGAGAGAACCAATGTCATTTCAAGCCACAATCCATTGTACATTTAGGTCGGAGACGAATATATTTATATTCATGACCGATGTTCCTGACAACAAACATCAACCTAGCATCACAGATGAAAACAATGGGACTATTACCATATCATAAATATCCAACTTTACATAGATTCCACCCATAACCAATGGAGCACATAAATCCTGCCTGCTCACACGTGATGATCAAACAACGATCATATATGGGTTATCAATAAAAAAAACTTACAAGGACCATGATGAAAGATTATTGTATTTTCACTGAGAAAATATAACACACATAAATCTTTTCGATCCCCTCAAAAAATTCCACTCAACTCCACGCAATCGAATATCCTCAGCCTATCGTTGGAGTTCCGGCCTCCGGGGAAACTCTGCGCGCGGGCCATAGATAAAAAAACGAATTCTCTGATTATAGACTACAGAGAAGACTAAACGCGCTATCTTTCAACGAAAAGATAATAGTACTCCGCATCACACGCTTCACCCCCTCTTCACTAACTACTCTTACAAACCCTCGTCCAGGTCTTGTAACTCCCTTAGTACTACAGGTGACGGCTAGTTAGCAGACCATAGGAGAGACGGAATACTCCTCCATTTGGCAGGGGGTTTATAATGTTTCTCGTAAAACCCAGAAACCCAAGAAAGATGTACTCTAATTCATCCATGAATGCATTCGTTTAAACGTAAAATACAAGTTAATTATTATATTCGTAACACGATAAATTATCAATTATACGAATGTTTAACGACCGAAAAAAGTTATACATTGAGAAATAGTGCCTTAATGATCATCAGACACTACTTCGAACATAATCATAAACCAAGTAACAATGTCCTCCAGGAGACATCATACGAAATATTACCATAGATTAAAACACGGATCGTACAAGCGAATCCACCATCCAGAACCGCACATTCCAATATACATATATAGAGAAGCGAATAAAGAATAATCATGTTTAACGGAAACGTGAACTACCATTTAAAAATTGTCACGTAAGAGCGTCTGGTTGATCACATATGACTGAGATCACCCTCACCAAAATTGCAACAGGACGACACCTTACGTGTCACAGGAAGGTTGTGTAAAAGATTCTATTCACGACATATCAAAAATTTCCACTGACATCACTTCGTCACTTTAGAGAACTTTCAACGTAGAAAAACAGGTTTTCTCTCAAAAGTCACAGCACATTATAGTCAAAGCGAAAGGAGTGAATACTTCATCTAAGAAATAAGGCCACGGGTTTAGGAGTCGTTCCCCATCCCAGCGTAGAAAGAAAAGAGATTTCGACCACTTATGTCGAGATACTACGCATATCTACTACGCACACACGCACTATCACATCATGCTGAGAGTTACAAAAGGTATCTCAAGACCCAAGTTGTAAGAATATTCTCACGAGCGAGCGCCACGCGCAGTCGACGCCACAGGATCGTGAGGCCTTAATCACAGCTGACAAAGAATATATATAACGAAACGGTGACTATAGAGTCATTGAATCATGATTATTCTATCACAGATTTTTCTACGTAGAAAGTATGTTAACATAAATTAGTTAAATTTTATC
>JABUQX010031494.1:22500-25000 GCA_015478945.1 Trachelipus rathkii | reverse complement strand
ATCTACGAAAGCTGCGTATGTTTTCCTATTAAATTCCCAGTTCTTTTCACTTATCATCTTCAAAGCGAACACCAGATCTATAGTTGATCTCCCCGGTCTCTAAAACCATGCTGCCACTCCTCTAGCTTGTGTTCCACCACCTCTCTCAGTCTTCTCTCCAATATCCTCTCATAGATCTTCGCAGGGTGCGACATTAATGCAATCCCTCTGTAGTTACCACATTCTGTTTTATCTCCTTTTTTATATATGGGGCAGATTGTTGCCCTACTCCATTCACTAGGTACCACTTCATCTCTCCAACACCTATTCATCAGATTTAACATTCGTCTTGTCCCTTCATCTCCCATTTCTTTCAGCATCTCCGCAACTATTCCATCTTCTCCAGCCGCCTTTCCGTTCTTCATATTTCTCAGCGCCACCATCATCTCCTCCTCCGTGATCAACCACTCCTCCTCTCCTCCATCCTCCAACAAATCAAACTCTTGCAGTCTCTCCTCCACTACGCCCTCCACATTGTACAAATCTTCAAAGAATCTCCTCCATCGTTCGTCAATCTCCCTTTGATTTACTATTAGAGTTCCATTTTCGCCCTTTATAGCTCGTGCCATTGGTGTCGAGCTTTTCCTATAATTCTTAGCTATATTAAAAACCAGCTTTCTTATGCCTGTCACATCTTCCTCCAACTCATTTCCAATCTTTTCCCAGGTGGTTTCCTTTTCTATCCTTTTCACTCTATCAGACTCTCGCCGAGCCTCTACATATTCTCTTCTCTCCAGCTCACCTCTCGTTTTTATCCATCTCCTAAAACATCTCATCTTCTCTCTTACAGCAGTTTTAACACGTTCTGTCCACCATGGTGTTTTCTTCTTTTTTGTTCCTCCTACCATTTTTATTCCCATCGCCTCTTCTGCGCTTTTTAACACCGCTTCTTTAAAGGTGTTCCAACACTCCTCAGCACCTTGCCCCTCCTCCTCCGCTGTCATGTTATTTCTTATTTGTCGTTGATAATTCTCTCTGCATCCTGGCTCTTTAATCCTTTCTATTTGCACTCTCCTTCTCATCTTTCTTGGATGCAAAGTAGGTTTCTTTAATATCATCTTACCCAACACCATACGGTGGTCTGCATCTCCAGACACGGATGGTACACTCCTTACATCTCTAAACATCTCTTTTTTATTAGTCAATATCAAATCTATCATGGATTTCTCCACATAGACTTCCCTTTCTCTGTTCCATCTATACCATGTCCACTTATGGCTTTCTCTGTGTTTATAACAGGTGTTCATAACTGTTAACCCATTCTGTAAACAGAAATCTATCACCCTCTCTCCAGCTCTGTTTCTCTCGCCAACGCTGAAAGCTCCTATAACATTCTCCACACCTCTTCTCTGTGTTCCAACATGTCCATTTAAATCTCCCATTATCACTATTCTTTCCGCATATGGTGCCCTATTTTTAATTTCCTGCAATTCCCGGTAAAACTCCTCCTTATCAGCCTCAGTTCTTCCCTGTTGCGGTGCATACACCTGTATAACACTTATACCCATGTGTTCCATTTTGATTGAAAACATCATTATTCTTTCGCCCCCATAATCTACACTTTCCACTCTCTGTGCCATCTCTTCCGTTAAAATTACTCCCACCCCATGTCTGTGTGCCTCTCCACCGCTGTAAATCAGTTGGTAGTTATTATGTATTGTTTTGCTTCCACTTCCCAATAGTCTGGTCTCACAAACTCCCAAAACATCCAGCCTCCTCTCCAGCATCAGCTCCACCATCTCCTCCTCCTTACCCCTCAGGGTTCCAACATTCAGGGTGGCCACTCTAAGACCTCTCCCAGAAGTATTTCCATTTTCAGGTCCTTTATCGCGCGGTCGTCTCCGTCTAAACAATCCGTAATTCCGAGGCAGAACAAGAGTTTCTTGAGCAATGTCACTTCGCCAGCGGCTTGCTAGGCCTGTCCTGGCTGCAGTTTTGGTCCACGGCTCCTTATTTATATATTTCGGAGCTACCCTCAGTTGAGGGTCCTCCCCCATCCGCCACCTGGGGGACGCGCCTGGTAGGGGTTAACTCCCCCCCAGGATATATATATATATATATATATATATATATATATATATATATATAATATATATATATTTATATTTATATATATACATATATATATATATATATATATTAATATTATATTAATATGGGTGTGTGTGTGTGTGTGTGTATCGTGTGTTTATTAATTGAGCAGAAAGAAATGTAAAGAATTAGAAAGTGTAGAAATTAAAAACCTTAAAATACCACAGAAATAATATTAAAGATGAAAAAAACTTAAAATTAAAGATGATTCCAGAAATAAAAAGTAAACTATAAAAGTAGGGCCTTTATGGCTAGGATTTTATTGTCAGCGAGAGGGGGAGGGGGTGAGTTTAAAAAAAATCTCAAGATTCCTCGGTTACGCCAAAAAAAAAAATTTTTTTTAGATTTTTAGTGAAAAATAAGTTGGTAA
>JABUQX010031494.1:0-5000 GCA_015478945.1 Trachelipus rathkii | reverse complement strand
AATATATATTATATATATATTAGATATATATATAATTATATATATATATATATATATATATAATCCTTATTATATTCCTTATTTCTTATCAACTTTTTTAGCTTTCCTATTCATCATAATCTGGTTCTCCTTTATCATATTATTATATTTATTATTATTATTATTATTATTATTATTATTATTATTATTATTATTATTATTATTATTTATTATTATTATTATTATATTATTATTATTTATTATTATAATTATAATATATTAATTATAATTATAATTTTAATTATAATTATAATTAATTATAATTATTAATTATGATTATCATTATAATTTAATTATCTATAATTAAATTATAAATTATAAATTATAATTTATAATTATAATTATAATCTATAATTATTATTATTATTATTATTATATTTATTATTATTATTATTATTATTATTATTATTATTATTATTATATATTATTATTATTATTATTATATTGATTATTTATTATATTATATTATTCATTATTATTATTATTATTAGGTTATATAGATATTATTATTAACCTCTCTTATATATTACTTCATCTAAAAATTAAAGTCAATTTTTCAATAAATTTTTCCAAAAATTTGATATTGGAATTCTTAACCCATGAAGCCTTTTCATGGTTGGAAAAGCTGAGGAAATAAGTTTTTATTGGGTAACTAATTTATCGTCTTCTATACGATAAGAACCAATCTACATTAAACTCGAAAGCTAATTTGCAACTAATTTATCTTCATAGACTTTACTTAGAGTTTTATAGCAAGAAAATATTGGATTTTGTATTAGAAATATTTTAAATGAACATATTTTTTCCATCGGACCATGAGATAAGAATATTTTTGGCAGCATGATAATAATAAATTATAAATAATAAACTACACGCAATATGAAAATATCTTTTTCAAGTCTAAGAATATGAGAGCGTATTAGAGCGTGCGAATGTTTGTGTGTCCGCGAACGTTTCGTGTTTATAAAAGAGGAAAAAGGGAAAGAAAACTAGTCTTTTAAAGCGGCGTCCTTTACAGCTTTAAGACCAAAAGACCAGTTTAAGCGGCGGTCCATTTATATTTATTTATAAAGTAATTGTGGTAAGGTTTTTGAAAGAAAATGCAATGGCATTAACCAGAGAGAGAGAGAGAGAGAGAGAGAGAGAGAGAGAGAGAGAGAGAGAGAGAGAGAGAAGAGAGAGAGAGAAAATAGAGAGAGAGAGAAAGAGAGAAGAGAGAGAGAGAGAGAGAGAGAGAGAGAGAGAGAGAGAGAGAGAGAGAGAGAGGTTGTAATAAATTTACTGTATTTGCCGAGTAATATGAATAATAAAGGAAATAAATTAATATATGCATTGTGTGATAAATAAAAGACAAATCGTATTAACGGTTTTTGATTCTTAATTAATTACCGAATTAATTAGTGTGATAATAATGATAATATGCCGTAATATATGAAAAAAAATAATTTAATAATAATAATGAAAATCAGAGAGAAAGCCACAAAGAGACGGATAGAATTCAAAAAGTTTGATTCTATATATAAATAATAAATAAATAAATAAATAAATAAATAAATAAATAAATACATAAATATATAAATAAATAAATAAATATAGTATATATATATAATATATAATACATAAAACTACTATATATATATATATATATTATATATATTATTATATATATATATATATATATATATATATATATATATATATATATTATATATATATATATATATAGTATATATATTATTATATATAAACTTTTTCTCCACTGTGCTATCTTTCCTTAAATTTCTTCCACTGTCACTCAATCCCTTTGTCTTTTTCTCTCTCTATTTAACTAAGTCCTTTTACTTCTTTTTCTCTCCACTGTTATTTCGTATTTCTCTCTCTCTCTCCTCTCTCTCTCTCTCTCTCTTTGTCTACTAAAATTTTTCTTATATTTTTTTTTATACCTTCCTCATATAATTTATACTATTATCTTTTTCATCTCACGTGACGAACCTTTTTAGAAAAACTGACCACCGATTTTAAAATGAAATAAAAAATGACGTTTCCTCTTGGCTCTACGGACGTGCTCCTTTTAAAAGCTGAAACCCTTTTCAAGACATACATACATACATACATAACATACATACCTACATAATACAACTACATTAACATTATCATAACAATTACATACAACATACATTACATACATACATACATTACTACATACATACATACATACATACAATACATACATACATACAAGCAAATTTGTACAATTAAGGGAATTAGAATTAGTGTACGGTCGTATTAAAGTATTTTGAACTGTTTAGGTTGAAATATAAATTATATATATATATATAATATATATATATATATATATATATATATATATATAATTAATATATATATATATTATTCTCTGGTGGGCAATGGATGAGGTCTACAAATTTAAGCAAAACTCCCACCATATTTATAGAAATTCCTAAGCCGTGTCCAAGTAAATCGGGCTTCCTGTCTTGTTCTGTCTGTCCTGCTGTTTCTCTCTCTCTCTTTACATAATATACAGACATTATAGGGTGGGATGGTTTAAACCATTGGTTTAAACCATGGTTAAACCACATAAAAAACCAATGGTTTAAACCATAAAAAAACATGCATAAAATATTTAAAAAATATATATTAAGATTTTCTTTTGCATGTTGATATGGTTTTCTCAGTTTTTCAATCGAAGAGTAACTGAAATAGGCCAATAAAAAATTTTCTTGCTGATTTATATTATTTGACGAATGATTATAATATTATATATATATATATATAATATATATATATATATGATATATATATATATATAAGTAACTATATATAACATAATAAATATATATATATATAACAGATATATATATATATATACATATAGTTATCTATATATATATATATCGTAATATATACTATATATATATATATATATATATTATATATATATATATATATATATATATATATATTATATATATATATATTATATTAATATATATATATATATATATATATATATATTATAATATACTTTATAATATATATATATATATTTATATATATATTTATGTAAATTTATCTTCTTTAAAACATGATTCTTTTTTCGAACTCTTTGGAATTTATTCTAACCCATGATGCAAACCATTTCAAAATTATAAAAACTCATGTGTGGAGTGTGTGGCCACAGCATCAACAAAGCTAGAAGGCAATGACTGTTAAACAAGTTGATTGCTGTTTATATCTTGGAAAAATGATGAACATGGAGCTAGAACAGCTTAATCCACCATTCAACAGACAAGATTTAGCAAAAGTAAAAAGGAGGTATCATCAAGGCAGTAACAGAAGCTCACTTATTTATTTTGGTATATTTTTAACCCAAGATATCAGACCGCAGTACTTCCAGAGGATGAGTATTTAAAAGGCAATGGAATTTATGGAAAATGAGTATCCTGAATTGATGCCCATTTGTGTAAATGAGCAAATTCTCCTCCATTTCAAAAAAGTTACCTATTTGATGAGTCTCTGTTGTCAGCAGTGACTCCTTCATCTTGGTACAGATCTCTCAAAAAAAAATTAGATGAGAAGGTTATATATAAAATAGTAAGCATATTGTCAGAAACTTCATCAAATGCTAATGTTGAAAGGATATTTTCAACTTTCGGGCTTGTGCACAGCAACATTACAAATAGGAGGAACAGCTAAAAGCAGGGAAATTGTTTTTTATATAAAATTCTTAATGATATTTCAGTTTCGACTTTTAATGATCACTCTCTCTCTCTCTTTCCTCTCCTCTCTCTCTCTCTCTTCTTCTCTCTCTCTATATATATTATATATATATTATATATATAATATATATATATATATATAATATATATATAGTATATATAATATATATAATAATATTATATATATATATATATATATATATATATATATATCTATAATATATATATATATTATATTCCTAGTATTCAAATATAAAGGTAAATAAGAATTCATTTATCATTAATATTTTAATAAATTAGAATTGTTTATTGCGATTTTTTTTTTTTTTTTTTTTTTTTGTAAAAAAAATAAATATAAAACCTTTTTTTAGATAAAGTTTATAAATTATTATATACCCTCTTATTTTTTTACTTTATTGGCTTATTTAAAACTTAAATAAATTAAAATTTCGTTACAAATCTTAAAGTTATCAAAAAAATTTAAAATTTAAGAATCTTAAAGAATTATTAG
Organism: Trachelipus rathkii; assembly: GCA_015478945.1. Taxonomy (NCBI): domain Eukaryota; kingdom Metazoa; phylum Arthropoda; class Malacostraca; order Isopoda; family Trachelipodidae; genus Trachelipus; species Trachelipus rathkii. The sequence goes on along the minus strand of JABUQX010031494.1, from coordinate 710 downwards.
AGGAATTTTAAAATATGTGAAAGTCACATGTGTATTAACAGTTTCCAGTTAGTGATTTGCTTTAAAATCTATAAAACCATTAAACTACATAAAACATCAAGAATAGCATTAAAAACCCAAAAAACAAAAAAACCATTGGTTTATTTAAAAAAACAATGGTTTTTGGTTTTTTTAAAAAAACATGTTTTTTTTCCAACCCTACATGATATAAATATATATATATATATATTATATATATATATATATATATGTCTTTTATAGATATATATTTAATATATATACTATATATATATATATATATATATATATATATATATATATATAAACTTTAAATTCAGGGCATTTACGAAAATTTTTTATTATCTAATCCATAGAATTATTAATCGAAAATTGTAAATACCTATAAAATAAATAAATAAAATGTTTAAAAAATAAAAATAAAAACTTTAAAAAAAAAAAGTTTAGAAAAAACATAAAATATTTTAAAATTCTTCTTATTTCTTTTCTAAGTTTATTTTAGCGATTTTTGAAAGGAAGAATAAAGAAAATGTATTTCTGAAATTAAATAAATAGGTATTCATACCTAAGGATTAGTTTGGAATGAATTATGATTATCTTCCTACGATCTCTCTCTCTGCTCTCTCTTCTCTCTCTTCTCTCTCTCTCTCTCCTCTCTCTCTCTCTCTCTCTCTCTCCTCTCTCTCTCTCTC
>JABUQX010031493.1:0-24719 GCA_015478945.1 Trachelipus rathkii | reverse complement strand
TTATACAATTAAATCACAATTATTTTTGTAAGAAGCTCAAGATATAGTATAAAAGGGCAAGAGAGGTACATATAAGTATTTAGTATGTTATGATAGAAACTCTTAGCAAAGAAGGGAAAAGCGAAATAATAGAGTTTATTAGAAGATAAATGCACGAAGAGACGAATAAGAAATTTTTCGTAAAATAGAATAATCAGTTGATGTAATTGAAGATAGTTATACAGTGCTATATGAGCATTTAATGAATTTTATCCTTAAAGTGAGGTATTCGATACCCCTGTTTATTTATATTTTATATTTCAAAGCATTTAAAAAAATCGAAGAGAAGAAAGCTGTTTGATAAAATCAAGTTCTCCAAGCGTAGTGATAGGGTCAAATCCGATATGAAATTGTGGGTTAGTTCAACTTGAATATAAAACTAATTTCAATTATATTTCTATCAGACTGAATATCTTAGCAATTGGACTTTAGATATATAGAACTACTATAAAATGCATGATCGTAAAAGAAGATTAAGTATGTTTTCTATCTCTTAGTCATATGTTTATTCTTGGAATAATATACTTATTGATATTAGGTTGGTTTTAGCCAGCACGATACAACGAAATAAAATAGACAAGTAATTAACATATTTCATGATTCGAATACGTACTGAGCAATCGGTTGTTCTTTTTGATTTTATACTGTGTAACTAATGTAGAGTTAGTTATTGTAGGTTGTTAAGTGATGTTTTTTGATATCCGGAGACAAGCGAACTATACTCATAATCAAGCTCTGGCATGGTACTAAGATTCTATATAATCTAAAGGAATAGGTACAAAATACTTTGCAAGACGATGCAGTAAATTGATTGTTAGGGCCTACAGTATTGAAGACATATTTGAGAAAGGAATGTTGAAAGATGATATTAAAGCTATGTATTATTTGTAATTGACCACTGTGGTCATATACGCTGGAAGATCTCCAAATAATATAGGTCTTGATCAGAATTGATAATATATTAAGTTTACAATCAAAATATATATTTGAAACTTTTGAACTTCCTTGTCGAATATTAGATGAAATCTTAATGATTACTGATGTCTTAGTGTATTATCATATGCATATTATGAAATCTCAATATATAAGTGATCCATAGAATATAATACCCATTATATCAATAATATATTTTATCGATTTATTTAAATTAGGTAATGCTATTATAGATATAATATATATTTTTATATTATATTTATTATTAATTAATATATATCATTAATTCATTACGCTAGGTTATTGAGCCCATGAAGTATTAGGATTCATGTTCAGTTTTATATTTATGTAGAGAATTGTTTTAGGAAAATAAAATATTAGTCTGTAATAAATGAAACAAAAATAAAGAATCTACATTATCATGTTTTCATGATGCGAATTTAATATTTTAGTAAGTTGGACACAGTTTCCATAAAGATAAGCTGCAGACATCGAACATCTTTCCAACCTTTAAGTAGAGAAATGTCCACATTACCGCAAAGTCTAGTATATTTATAATCTCTCTATTGTAATAAAATTGAGGTATACTGCACTCGCCTTTTCTTCTTGACGATTTGGTTACTTGTACCATTCTGGGATCTGTTTTCAGTAGGCATGATTAAGACAACGCATCGAGAACACTAGACTAGAGATAGAAGAATAATTTAATAACAGTCATGATTAAAAAATCAAACTCTTAATATATTACAGAGAGATTGGCAATTGTAAAGAGGTTACTAGTTATAGCAAAAGGATAGTAACTATATTAGAAATAGCAATGGTTTAAATTCGGGTGATAGTAAGATTTGTTCTTTAAATCTGATTCATACTTCTTTTAAGTCTTCTCTATTAATTGATGCGTCCATGAATAGATTTAAAATAATGGAAACAACTTTCGGATAATTCTGATATGAATCAGATCTTGCAACTTGTTAGCAAAGCGCAGCCCTTCTACTAATGTCACGCTACATTATATGGTATTATAGTAGAAGCTCGACAATACTTTATTTATTTACTGATAATATGTATTCGATCAAAAGTTGAAGTTCAAAATGATTTAGGTATATGCAGATAGCAGTGATATTACATAATCAAGAAAACGATAAACGTATAAATGATAACGAAAAATATATGAAAAAACTTATTCACCTAGTACCTTTTCATCAAACTTTTAAATACTTATTTAACATCTACTAATGTACTTTAATTCTTAAGGGATACATCCTCAATAAATGGGAACCAATATAGAGACTATAATCGAGTTAATAATTTGTTCTATTCTTATGCTAGTAAGGAATAAATAACGCAAATAAAGATCTGTATCCAATTTTAGCAAAACACCACAACAGCTCTCACCCCATCCCTTAACTATATTGCAATATATTAGTAAAACACTATTCAAGAAAATGAATCTCACAGGAAATACATAATTCTATAAAGGAACAAAAATACTAGATAATTAATAAATAAGAATATTAATTTATAAATAAGTATAATTATTAAACATAGAAAACAATAGAAATTATTAAATAGAATTTATTAAATTAAATAATTATTAGTATATATATATTATATATATATAGCCTATAACTTTGCCAAATAGGTTAAAGATATCAATTAAAATAAACGCATCTTATTATATATTATTAACTCTTCATATAGTATATATATGTGGAAAAATATAATAATTACATTTCAAAAAGCCTGGCGGCAACACTTTAACTTCTTAATCTTTGCTTGTAAATTTTTCGATAATTATTAATGTTTCCTCATCAAGCCTCACATTTTCATTCTATGAGACAAAAAATAAAAAAATAATTTTCTATACTCTTTTAACGGGTAATTGTCTTATTAAATTAATTATTAATTTAATGAATGATTATATAGTTAAAATTTATAATAAAATAACAATATAGATAGAAATTATATATATTGTATTATATCTATTATATATATTATACCAGGCGGTCTATAGTTGACTATAATATGGTATTGTACAGTTATTATTTATGGCATACACTTTAAAATATAAATTTAGCATATTTAATAGTTGATGCATATAATAATATATTCCCAAATATAATATTATATATATTTAATTCTATATTCTGTATTTTATAAGTATATTTATTAAATATTTTAATATATAAATAATAAATGGCATACATCTTAGGGATTGTTATGGCTATATGCACCACTCCTCCCTAGATTAGATGTAGATTATATATCGTCTATCATAAATTTAGTAAGTCCAAGATGTCTAATACAAACATGTTGTTAAGAATTCTTTGAAAATCTAGACATCCTACTATTATCGTTTTGGTGTGACGGTTAAGTACGTTTGTTTGAACTTTTATGCCGCCGTGTAAGTCTTTATTAAACTATACATATTGACGGTCTTATATCAAGATAATAACCGCTATTTTTCAATATCCGAAATTCAAAATATATGAATAATAAAATAAATCGAAAATATTGTTACTCTGCTTATGTTACTTAAATTTAAGGTGACTCTAGATATAGCGATATATATATATAATATAGAACGAACATGTTTATTTTGCGTTGCATTTTTTTTTATATTTTTTATTAGTATTTAATTACTCTACTCTCTTTCTCTCTCTCTCTCTCTCTCTCTCTCTCTACTATCTCTCTCTCTCTCTCTATCCTTCTCTCTCTTTCTCTTCTTTCATATATTTATTAATTGTATTTTCTTAATCTATCTATCTAATATATATATATTCAGACTATATAAGCTAGTCTAATTATATGTCTGATCATGCTTATTGCATCGTATTTTACTCTATCTGTTCCTGTATCTTAATTTTTACTCTGTTTTTCTATCTTTACCCACATCACCCATCAAAATGCGCAAAGGCAAGGCTCTTTATCTATGTTTTTTTTTAATGTATTTTGATAGTTAATTATACTTAGCTAATCTTCTAACCTACGCAGTTATTAGATAATGTATTGATAAAAATAATACCCTTTATAGTAATTTCCCTTTGCTGGATTTAGAACTGTAGGCCATAGAAGAATGACGCGATTGTAGTTTTTACCACACCGCCTAACAGATGGATCATAATAAGAATGGTCAGCGTAAATATATCCTGTAGTGAATATATATATATATTCACAATCAAAACAGGAACCACTTTCCCCTCTCATCTTCCTACGTATGTGAATCACTAGTCCTTTCTACTTGATTAATCACTACATAGACATATATCTCGCGCTCTTCTTTTAGTCATCGTGGCTCGGTTGTGTAATATACTAGAAATATCAGACTGTTAATGAATATCTGGCTTAGTAAGCCAGGTTTCAGATAAATCTCAGCATGAGAGTAAGAGATAAGACTATTATAAATAGGATTAGTTAGATATATATGAATCTAGAGTATATTAATATAACCTTATCACACTGCTTATATGGGTAGTGTTGTATAGAAGGTATTTATATGAGCATATTAATATATATATATATTTTTTTTATAGATTCAATACTGCCGTTCTCCCTAATAATTTTAAATATAAATAGTTATTTTTCTCCATACTGTGACTCTCGGATGCATCTGTTATCCCTACTGGCCCGAAGTGTTGGACGGAAGAATGCGCTGTAGTTATATAGTTTCTATGATTATATAGAGTGTAGTATATATTATTCCACTATACTATAGGTTAATCAATGATTCAATTAGATAACTCAGATAGTGGGCTAATAGCATGCATTACATATTTAGATAAGTAGATGATAGATAGAATTAGCTAATTAATAAGTACGATAGATAATAGATTTGTATCAACACATACCTGATCGATATATATTCATCTTAGTACTATAGGAGTCCTTACTATCTCTATAAGTATTCTTATAATCCGTACAGAGAGTATATACTAGATATAGTAATATAATTATCTTAAATAGGAGTTATTTATTTTTATAATCATATTTTTATTTTATATATATATATAATTGTTCAGTTATTTAAATTGCTGTAGTTGAAGCATGATTTTTTATTTAAATCTATATAAATTCTGAAAGATAATATATGTTTCAGTTAAGTGAAAATTACTATCTTTTTCTTGTGCATTTTATGTGGTTTTTCTTAACATTTTCATATTAGTTTAACATGCAGAAGTGAAAAAGATAATAATATTACTTATAATATACATACATTATGTGATTAGCTACGGTTATCTACAGCTAGTTAGTTAAATAGCCATCTTTAATAACTATTATATCTAAACAAAAACGTTAGCCTATGAGTTTAATTAGCTTACATAGAAAATATTGTCTTTTTTGAATATTTTTAGACTCGGTGAAGCCTAGTGAACAATGATATCGTATTTTTAATTTGATTACTTCACTTCATTATGAAATATTCGTACAATTCATACAATCATGTATATTTGATATTGGAGAGTTGAGAATTTTGTATTAGATAATTTTCTAATTACCATATATTTTAACTATTAAATATTTAATAATCAAATTTATTTGTCTATATATTTGTTTTTATTTTATATTCTTATAAATAAGGTATTAAGGTAATATTTTTTAGTATAATATAGAACGGTAATCAATAAGTTAAGATTAATCAATATGTTTTTATGCGTTTTATAATTTTAATAAATAAAATACATCTATTAAAGAATGATAATAGCAGATAAGAAATATTTAAGTTGTGATGTTAACATAGTGCTATACTTTAATTTTCTGTTAACATCTTTGTATGTTAGTAAAATATTAGCCTATGACATATGTATCAGAATCAATGTGTTGTAATATGTTCAAGTGCTACACTATTATATTATATTGTACACGAGCGCTACTGATATATTAAATACATATATAATTTATAAATTAATTATATATAAATTATATTAAATTAATAATATATTTATATATTAATATATATATAATATTATATATATATAATATTAATATATATTATATTATAATATATATATATATATATATAATTATATATATATATTATATATATATATATTATTAATTATATATATATATATCACAGGACATAGTATAAGCATTTTTTATATTTGGTTATTAAAAAGCACTTTGATCGTTATTGAGAGAGAGAGAGAATATGATATACTTAATTAAAATAACAAAATAATAATATAATTTTAATTAAAATGATAAACTTTGTTAAAAATAAAACATAATAATAAATTGACTGCCAGATTCGACTCTGTCTTTTTTTGATTTCAAATGTGGAAAATGATAATTATTTAACGTAATAAAATTGACACTATCGCATAATACATAACACAGTAATACTACACCGCGACACTACAATACATACTCTAATAACCCTAACTTATCATACTAAGATATAACATACACACGACCGCACACGACACGACACGCTAAACGAACGCACACTAGACACGCACCTACGTGAGCTAACTGCCATATTACTCATACGTAACACTCAGCACACATAATATATATACTATATATTATATATTTGTATGTATGCAGATAAATTTTGAAAAGGAAGAAATCGGATAAAATTGGAAATGGTTGAATGAAATACGTAAAGAAAATATTATCATAGTCTACAATATATTTAATACTAAGATCCTAACCAGTGAAAATTATCTAACTTGAATAATTTCTGACATATAGTAATGATAAGAACTCACACTACCATGACAGATCCCTCAGGTCAAATAGTATGGGTATCAGATTATGTGAAATAGTTCGTTATTATTATACTATCAGTAGCATTAACGTCACGAAAATGACATTGGTAGAGTATTGTAGTCAGCTTATCTCATGATGTCGACTGAGTGTAATTTGCAGCACCTACATAGTTCACTGATCTAACGTATCTGTTGTTTCCAGACAACACCCTACTATATCACACTAAATCTCTCTTTGGCATTTACCTACCCACTTAAAGACAGTCTTTCATATTTCATCTGTACTAGCGCTTCTTGTTAGGTTCACCTATTCACTTTGTCTTCTGCCATATCTCTCCTACTCCGACGCGCACTCAAATGTGCTAACGCATTCGACCGTTATTTCATTCATATACCTAATAATTCACAGTTCTCTGTTCTCTTGAGTGGACAAGTCCATAGTTGCATCACCATCTTTACATCTCAATTACTATGACCTAATCTTCTTCTCTTAATTATAAAAGATACATGTATACGTCATATGACGAGCTTGTATTTGGATACTCAAAAAACAAGTTTGTATAAAATTCTGCTGTTGAATATGTGACTTAGAACCCTCCTTTCTTTACAAGCGATCGCCTTGCCTAGGAGACAAGAATTTCTCAAAATAATAATATAATATGACATTCTATAGAATATTCCCTCCCACTTAGACATAAATAATATTACTAAAATATCATTGCTCTATTAATTTCTCGTCCACTCTTGATCTATTCCTCTATTGTATCCATTTATTTCTTGTACTGCTGCGACCCATTTCGTAATTCGCATCTCCGTACATACATTGTGAACTCGACTTGGGAGTGTTGTGCAATAAATTCTCTGCTGTTATGCCTTCCCTCCCAGATCACTCTCTGCCTCCTCCTATACTAACGTTATCGCTATAAGCTCTATTCTGAAAGATATTGTGTGAAGACTAAAATGGTTAGACATAACAATTTATCAAACTTTCTAGACTAAAATATACACCTCCTTCTGTTCTTCTGAACATGTGGTAACTACTAATGAAAGTGATACAGAGCATCGATAAATATAATGTTCTAAATATGTACGCTTTCTGACTCATCCCCTATAGCTTTCATACATAGTCACCGTCTCCAATGAAATCTCCCTTCATATCATCTGTGACAAGTGAACGTTAGTAAATCACTAGCTTGTCGCTATTTCTCGACAATTAGACAGATACTTCGCAGTGTGCACAAGTCTCAACGTACGTCCACTCTCATATAAAATGGCACTTCTATTTATCCCTTGTAAATGCTTCTATGACTGCTAAATATTCCCCATTGTAGAAGCTCATTCCGATTTAGCTTAATTCGACAGAATATGCATTCGTCCTCGACGAAAGATCTGCTCGTAGTAGTTCGTCATCTTGTATGTGCTTGCTCCAGATCGTTAACTAAATTTCTAGCCATACACTTTCTCTTTGTCCTCATACGAAGAATGGTGTACAGCAATTCTTCAAGAAGCTACTATGTAATATATAAAAGCATTGTTCTTTATATGTGTGCACCTTTACTCACTATAACACATACATAAATTCTCCTTAGTTATATCGCTGCCATCATTCTGTCTCTCGTAATACCATGTAAATCCTTACGCCTCATCATAATATTTTCGTGACACTTCTACACGTACATTCTTAACGTTGTTCATTTACGACTGACGACATAGTATCTTATGACACTACGCATACCATAATCCCCTATCCTTTTTTAACAGGAATGCCACCAACACAATTACCCATAAGCCCTTGGAAATTTCTAGCACTCATACTCACTAAATCTCAGTAATTACTAATGACAATGCAACACCCTATACGTCGTCTTTCAGTAGTTGTTCAGGAGCACTTCTTGTACGCATTATCTTTACTAGACATTACATCATAGAAATCCGTTGTATCTTACTTATAGTGATCACTTAAACTGACCACCAAGAAAACTAGAAGTCTATCTAGCTGAATTGCTATGCGAGTCGTTCACGCCATTCCTCATTTATGCCATGATATCTTCGCTCACATAGATCCTCTGCTGTATTCTCTAGCAGCATTTTGCTTTCAATAAATCACTTCGTCTCACACCTAATATCTACCAGACTCTTTTTGCTCAACATATCTCCTCTCCATCATTCCCGTCCAAATCCCTCCCTCACTTACGCTACACTCTTCTCAAATATTTAGTACTTAGTTCTCTTTTTTTATTAACTCTTCCAAATAAATGAACTTTCAAAATTTTCTGTCACTTATCTTAGCGCTTATTAGATAATTCTGAATTCTGCTCACACGCTGCTAGGAACACAACTATCGTATTCGATCATAGTGTCATACAGAAGACTCTTAATGAATATCCCAACTATTTACACAGAGCAAGATCGCTTTATTTTCTGAAACCAACTCTATCACTCACTCACGACATCTATTTTACTTTATCTTGTTGTTTACGCGACCTTTCTAACTCAGGCATCCGCTCGACCTCTCTACATCAAATCATAGTATCTCTTCGTAGAGATATCTCTCGTTATCGAATCCTTCTTCATAATTCCGACTCATATTGCCTGGTTTCTAACTTCACATGTTTGATTCACGGTCTTCCATGATAATCACCTTGCTAATATCGTTCTTTACACATTAACTGTTATCTCTAATACTCACATTATAATATTGCCTTTATGTAATATTGTTTATAATTATACGATTCACATGTATTAAATGGTAAGGAAACCATCCGTATATGTAATTAGAGATTAGAATAAACATCAGTAATTTGGTCACTATCTAATTTTGAATATAGATCAGAATTAATATCTGCTGTCATATCGACTAAGTGTAGATAACTAATCACCTTAGTTAATGTTCTCCCAAGTTTAAAGGAGAGAACATGACTTTCCTTTCTCCCGTCGGTATATAACAACTGCTCTTGAATGTACTACTCGCCAATCACTTATGATTATCCATATCAAAAAGTATACAATTATAACTCTTCTTTCTTTCTCAGTTACTATGCTCAATAGATCATAGACTATTCTTCGACTTTGCCTCTTGCCTCCCCAAGTACCTACCGAGATACAACTAACACGGCCATCTTCATGCTATTGAATTCAGATTAATTGAGTGACACTTAAGAGTTATCTTTTATAAGTGATACGCACTCCATGGCATGAACATTTGCCGTTTAACAGAAATCCTCACTTATATTTCAAATTACTACTTCACTTTATTGCATTATCTATCCTTCCTATGTCGGATTGTTCCATATATTTGCTATGGTGTGTATATTGATATTCTTATATTAAATTATACATAACAATATTTCTATATTTTCAACTTAATACTACTATTGAATTTTACTTTATGTATATTAAAGTATTCTTCATATTTTACCTTTCTTTATCTCCACCATCTTTACTTATTAACTATTCTACCTCTTTTTCTCCTCCTCACTCTTGCATTAACATCTGCCGTATTCAAAAAAAACTTCTTTCGTTACACCTATATCTCCTATCTATTCGTTAACTTAATATGTAGATTCTGTCAAACTACTTCTAGAAACTGGTCGACATCGTGTAAGTTGAGTCGACACTAAGCCAGTTTATCTTTTCAATCCTCATATTTATTTTCGTTGCTGATTGTAACAAGCATTTATTATATTAATCTTCTTTATGCCAATCTATCTTCTTCTACTCCTCTTATCTCCATATGTCATGACTATCCAAAAACACCTCAACTATTGACTTTTGTCAAGGAGTTGCCCCTGATCTCGTATTTTAACTCGGTATATAAATAAATAAATAAAAATAAAAATAAAATAACTAACATAAACTACTCGCTACAAATATACAAATATTCATACTTATATACTAATAACTATTAATTAAAACTTCTCAGAGTATCAATATTTGTATAATCTCATTATTATATAGATGTCATGTATAATATTAACTTTATGCTGCATCCCCATAATTTGGAGCTGGCGACCCTACCTACCTTGTATTATAGATTCAACTCCCTCCAGGACCTTGAGTATTCCCTTCATTTTTTATTGATATTCTTTATTAAGTCTTTTATCCTTAAACTTTATAATACTTTTATGTTATTATATAATATCTTTGAAATAATCACCTAACTTCTTTAATAATTCACTTATATTGCATATTTCTCCTAATTTATTTATTTTAATTAATATATGCTGTTTTATCTTTTATATTTTATGAACTTGTAACTTTTTAATGAATATAATGTATTTAGATTACCTCATCATCCTTTTAGATATCCATATCTTTATCTAAGGTCTATCTGATGTAACTGATTAAATTTAAGTTTTAAACATAAGCAAGAATCTATTAATAATATCAGATATCAAAAATATATAATTAAATGTTTATAGATATGATTGCAAAATTTTAATCTTTCCATTCAACCAATATTTAATCTTCAAATAAATAATTATAAAATCATAAATAAATTTAATTCAATTATGTGAAATTCATTCATTAAATAATGTACTAGTAGATCTTATGAAATAGAGATGTTCTAAATTCTATTTTTCCTATTTCACTTATTACGCATTTATCCCTAGTGTTACTTTACATAATCATACTATTTTAAACACTCCTTTATCCCACGTATATATGGGTTAATATCGGATTAAATTTTCTAACTTTATATATTTCATATCTAATCCTCTATATACACTCCCTCCCCCGCTGCCAGAAACTCCCATTATTAAATACATTCAACTACACTTCAAATTAACACAAAAAGCTTGATTTCTTAATACCAAACAATACATCCATACTTACGGGCTAATCTCCCTGAAATATATCTTACAATACAGTTAAGAACTTATAGACTATATATTAACCAGTGAGTGATGTATATGTTATCGTTTACTTATACTACACTCTGTACTATAATATATATTATTAGCACTCATCCATCCTTCCGTTCAGGAATATAATTTAGATTCCACAATGTCCTTAGTTATAATATACGTATAAATGTACAATATGTAATATATAAATAGTTGTGAAAGAGAAATTAATCTTATTACTATTATTTACTATTAATTATATACAATATAATAAAAATTAATATATATATGATCATGTAAGCTTTTATTATTGATCCTTTCCGGATACATAATTTTCTTTGGTGATCTGTTTTTCTTTTATTGTAAAATTTCAATCCGTAGGAGTGATCTCATAATCATTTGGTATTATTTATGGAGTATAACTATAAATACCATACTAGGATGTTATATTTTAGAAAGATTTGCTATACTTGATTGAATAAGTTCATATAATTATAGTGTTTAGACAGTATATTTCCCGAATAATCATATAAATAGTTACAATATCCCTCTCAAGTGCTTTTATAGATATAAAGTATTGAGTGTGCCACTATGTTTAAATGTTTGCGTGATATTTATTCTTACTATATGATATATTAGGAGTACGCCCATGAAATTTTCACAATTAATTTCATGGGCAACTAACTGTTCTATGTTATAAAATTATTCAAAATAAACACAATATTAAATATCATTATATGAATTGATAAAATGTACAAACCATATTATTCACAATTATTTATAGTACTCGATTGTAATATTTGTTGACAAAAATTAAGTCCGCTGTTGCCAAAAAAGGGTCCGATAAGAATGTCAAATAATCGATGGAGGGATGATAAGTATATATTATCACTCTAATATCTTGCATAGATATGTGTTATAATTTTGAAATTTTTAGGTATTTATCTGGTCTTGCTTTGTATTTAGTCTTTATTTTATTATTGAAGTGAACTAGGTAGAACATTGTTACTTTGAAATGAAAATAAACATTACAAATATCAAACAAAGAGATTCATTAAATTTGGTTTTTTCCTAACCCTTACTCTGATTTTTTTTCCTATTCATAATATCTTACTCAATAATCATAAATTACAAAAGAAAAATTAAAAAAAAAATAAATAATTATGTATGTAAAAAGCTAAATAGCATTCGTAATTTTTAGGGGGGGGGGAAACAAATAAAAAATCTGGAAATGAGCTATGTTAAAATCCAGATTCTACAAGTACAAGTGGACGCACACGGACGAGCTTGTCGGGTTTGAAACGGATGCTTATTCATAAAGACTGGAAGCTCAACTCACGGATGAACTTGTCGGGCTTGAAACGGAAGCTTATTCATAGAGACTGGAAGCTCGACTCGGATAAGCTTGTCGGGTTTGAAATAGATGGTTATTCATAGAGACTGGAAGCTCAACTCACGAATGATATTGTTGGGTTTGAAACGACGCTTATTCATAGAGATTGGAAACTCGACTCGCGGATGAGCGTGTCGGGTTTGAAACGGATGTTTATTCATAGAGACTGGAAGCTCAATTTACAGTGATTAATCCAAACCCAACACAAAACCATAATTAGGAAAAGAAAATAATAATTTTGAACCCATCAATATATGAAACTCTCCATTTTATTATGAAAATATAGTGGATAATGAATATTATATTCGTAATGGATATTATTTCTTTATGTCACAAATTTCGTTTTAAAAAAATATTGCATTAAACTGAAATTTCACAGATTAAAAATAGTTTTATCATTCGTTTTAAAAAACGTTATTACTAATGTTCGATACTAACTTCTGAAAACCCTTTAATATCAAAGCAGATAATTTGAAAACATGTTTTGAGATCGGCCTACTTCAGTCAGTCTTGAAGCACAATTCCTTTACGGACTGTGTCCAAACCGTCAGATGTGAAAACAATTCTACATATAAAGGGCGAACTGGCACAGAAAGAAAAATAACATAAAATGCACCCTTGATTTTGATATTATATATATATATATATATATATATATATATATATATATATATATATATATATATATATATATATATATATATATATATATATATATATTATATATATATATATATATATATATATATATATATATATATATATATATATATATATATATTATAGTTGTCACCACCACTCACGGGCAGAGCCCTATTCAAGGAGGGGGTGTTACACGTCTCAGAAGCTCACCAACTAACGCAAATTACGCAGATGAGCACAGACGCAAGCTTTGAAGTGAGGGAGATTAAATTCAGCAGGAAACACAGAAGATGGGAGAGAATTCCACAGAACAGAGGTGGCAGGAAAGAAGGAAGCACCGCAGCGTACTAGCCTGGAGTTACCAATATCACACACAAAACTCATGCGCAGACACAGCACCCCTGTGCTTCGCGGCGCCGTAAAGGTGGTGGTACGCGAGTTACAAGTTCCCTCGAGCATCTGCCACTGCGGTACCTATAGAAAAGAGATAAAGCACCAACATCGCGCCGCAAAAATAGAGGGTCAAGTGAAGTGGAAAGTACGGAACAGTTTATAAGTCTTTTGGCCTTTGACTCGACCCTGTCCAAAAGCCGGGTGAAACCAGAGCCCCCCCAGATATGAGAGCAGTACTCCATACAAGGGCGGATGAGGCCCTTGTATAGCTGGAGTAACTGAGAAGAAGAAAAAAAAGTCTCGCAGTCTAAACAGAATTCCCAGTTTCTTTGAGGCCGCCTTAGCAACCGCTTTCGCCAGGATGTGAGGTGTTTACCGTGATGTTAAGGGCTTAAGGCCAAGGATGTTTATATTGTCAACAGGAGACGAGAGAACCGTCGAAAGAGATAGGAAAGTTGGAAGGTGTTTTAGAGAGGGAGATTTGTAGAAGTTGAGTTTTTAAAGAATTAAATTTCACAAGGTTGAGACGACCCCACCCGGAAATTCTATCCAGATCTGCGAGAATAGAATCGGAAAGATTAAGACGAGGCAATTCTAGAAGTAAAAGAAGGAGCAGAATTGAAATGAGTTGAAGAATGAAGGGTCGAGTCATCGGCATACGAGTGGATAGAGTTAGATGTGCAGGTGAGAAGATCATTAATGAAAAGTAAGAATAAAGTAGGAGATAAGACAGAACCCTGAGGAACACCACAATTGACAGAAAAAAAGAAGAAGAAGTCGCCCCGTCAACAACAGCCGATATTGAGCGATTTGAGAGAAAACTAGACATAAGTAAGCAAAGAGAAGGAGGAAACCCAAAGGAAGGGAGCTTGGAGAGCAGTACGCGTGCCACTGGTCAAATGCTTTGATATGGCAAGCGCCATCACGCAAGTCTCCCCATAGTTCCTAAGGGCGGAAAACAAAATCAGTAAGATAGGAAAGTATATTGCCAGTAGACCGTGAGCACCGACGTACTGGCGATCGGAAAGAAGTCGAACGAGATTCCAGATGGTCTAAGAAATGAGAGTTGAGAAGGGTTTCATAGATCTAAGATAGAATAAAAGTGAGAGCTATAGGGGTTTGTGTTGTAAGATCAGAGCGGCTTCTTTCTAGAAATCGGTTGGACATGAGCGCTTCCCAACACCGAGGAAAGCGTTAGCATTGAGACATAGAGAATATAGTTGAACGAGAGGAGGCGCCAGCTCAGAAGCACACCCCTCAAAACACGGGGAGGAATGCGCCATCCGGGCCACCCGCCTCCTAACGTTCATAGATTAGGGGCCTACGCACCCGATCAAATGTAATCACAGCAAAGGGCATGACACCTGAGAGGAGAAGGAGGAGGAGGAATGCCAGAATCATCCAGGGTTGAGTTAGAGGAAAATAGGAGGCTGAAGAGATAGGCCTTTTCAGTTGGAGAATTAGGAACAGAACCATCCAGAACGATTAAGAGGAGGAAAGGCAGATTTACAGAAAGATTTAGAGATGTTTTGCAAGAGGCCAGAAAGATTTTATTGATAGAACCAGAGGTTAGCGCACTTTCGTTTGATGAAAGCCTCGCTTGCTCGTCGAAGAGTATCCCTGCAACGATTTCTAGCTGAATGGTGAAAATTAGCAAGAGTGATAGGAGAACGAGAATTTTTCCACTTCGATACGCACTGTCTCTAGCCTGAATTTGCAGAGAACGCACGATCGAACCATGGATTGCGAGGAGAGAAAGATTTAGTTGAAGAAGGAATGAACCTGCTCTCATCCCATCAAACGATTACAGCTCCCCACCTTATCGGCAGAAGCTGAAGCGTCACCAGAGTCAAAGCAATCATTCCAATTATAGTAGCGGAGAAGCAACGCAAGGCCTCCCAACGGCCCCGATCAAAGTGCCAGAAAAAACGCGCAGCAGAATGGAGCTGTTGGAGAGAAAGCATTGAAATTAAGAGATATAAGGTTGTAATCAGATTTACCAATAGGAGTAAGGTGTATTTATAGAGTAGAAGGGACTAGTGGTGAAACATAGATCAAGTGTGTTCAAGAATTGCTAGGGACGATCTGAACATGTGTGTGGGTTCTTTTAATTGTTGCCCAGATCGTTGAGAATATCGAATGATTCTCGGCCTCCTCCCACCTAAATCAGTATGAGACCCCAACCATTCAGTGCTGTGTACATTGAACTCCCAAATAGACTCAGTATTTGGACGAGAAGATATAACAGTCTCGTGAGTAGTAGTAAGATATTCAAAAGGCGTGAAAATCTGTTCTGTTAGGAGAACAGCAGCAGAAACACAAACAAAAATTATTGTAGTAGAAGGAAGAAAAGATTTCGCCACAGAACGTCGAAGTTAGAGATTCGAGACTCTCGAGACGTGTTACAGGAGTGTTTATGTTTACATAGGCACATACACCACTCAAAAAAAAAAAAATTTGTACATTATGAAAAGAAAGTAAAGTTGGATATATTAAACGAGTTTGAGGATGAATTTTAGCCATCTGTGTCTCAGACAAGAGCAAAAGGTTAGGGTTAGAGTTAGAGAGATGGTGATTCCACGGATGCAAGTTAGATTGTAAGCCGCGGATGTTAGAAAGTCTATAGGAAAGCTCCGTGCCTGTGCAAATCTGCCATCACATTCGCACACACAACCAAACAAACAAAACAAACAAACAATATATATATATATATATATATATATATATATATATATATATATATATATATATATATATATATATATATATATATATATATATATATATATATATATATATATAGTATCATAATTGCAGTATCCAATGATTCGCTCTTTTCGCTCTGCTCCACATTCTTTCCATACATTGAGTAACTCTCTATTATTCACACACAATTCATGAATACTATTGTTGACAACACTTCTCCTTTAAAAAATAAATTCAAAACTAGCATAGACTAATCAGAAACTGGAGCTGCTTTCAAAAAATAGTCCCTCATACTCCCTCCCTTCCTCCTTCACCCACTCGGGAGTTGACAGCGGGGTTGACAGTGTTGACAGGGGGATGGGGAATGGGGCTGTCAATGAATTGCCGGCTTGCTTTGATGCATGGCCTTTTTTCTACATTAATTTCTGCAAACTGCACTGACCTCGTTCTAATTTCCATTTTGCTGAGCATCGCCTCTCCTCCTTTAACCCTCATCTTTTATTCTTGACCAAAACTTCATGTGTTTGAGCTTTCTCTGATAGCAAACAATACTCTGATCCCTTACTGCCTTTATCTTCAATTATATACCAAAGGCGGCTGTTGTGCTTGTTATGTGCAAAACGGTATTGTTTGTCTTCAGAATTTTTAACATTATGGCTAAAGTTATCCTGTCCATCTACTACTAACTTTATCTGTTCTGTATATCTGTCCCCTAACTCAACTAATCAACCTAAATTCTTCTAGTATTTAAGCTATAAAATAGAGCACATTCTCTTTTCTTATTTCTTTGAAATCGTCATTTTTGTGATTTTAACGCTCACCACCGCCAATGGTTTTCTTCTAATTCTCACGAAACAGCTGGTGAACTTGCTTAACATTTCTCTATCCAGAATGACCTCGAGCAGTTGAAGTCGCTCCCAATTCGTATCCCTGATTGTCTTGGAAATGAACCAACCATTCTAAAACTTTTCTTAACTTCAATTCCTTTTCCTTATTCTGTTAAATTCTTTTCTTTTCTGGGTTCCTCTTATCACCTTCTTATCTCAATCCTCTTCTATCTCTTCATATCTTCTGCTGGAAAAAATTCAGCCTACTGCGAGGAAACGTTTCTGGCACTTCGGTTCTGTAAGCTGGTTGGACTTGTGGTCGAATTTCTTTGATTTCCATGGAATCATTCTCAAGCTGTGCTCCTCCTTGACGGTGCAGAGCACATTATTTGCTGGATTCTCTCTTGCACAGAGGGGTACAATCCATGCTTTTTCTCTCTTTAACTAAAAAAAAACAAACTTTGGTTTAACTCTGTTTGTTCCATGCCATTCGCCACAGAAAACGCTATCAGGAATCTCACTCGTCGCTTCTCAAATCCAGAAACTCACACAACTTATATCATCCCCGGAAATCCTACAAAATCTATTCCTTTTTTCTTAACACTCAGATCTCTTCTCCTTAAAATGAACAATCCTTCTGTTCTCTTTCCTCCTGTCCTTACTGGCATCTTGCAAAACCATGTCAATTGAACTTTGATTCTTCCTCTTCCCCACCTCTATTATCTTCGCTGGCATAGCTGCCCTTATGCCTTCTACTAATGCCGAATTCTTCACTCAAACCTTTACCTCTAATAAAAACTTAGAGGATTCCTGTGCTTTTACTCCTTCTCCGTCCATTTCAACTCTTGTTGTGCCTAACATCTTCTAAAGAAGAAATTTTCGGTCTCTCTAAGCTTAACAATAAGAAGGCTCTACTGTCCTCTGTACATTCTGTGATTCTCAAACTTGAAAGCCTGAGCTTGCATCATCCCTTGGTAAACCATTTCTACCCTTGTTTATCTACTTCATCCTATCTATTTTGTTTATGATGTGTTACATAATACTTATTAAAAAAAATTAGTAATTTAATATAAAAAGAGATACATAGACTAGAAATGAGCTTCTAAGAGAACGTTTTCGTCCTTTGAGATCATGAAGTATTATACGGTTTCATATTCAAATTTATATTTAATAGAGAAATCGTAAATTAAAACAGTTTTTATAAATGTGAAAATAAACTTTCTCCTAATAAACTAGATAATAATTATAAAAAAATAATAATAATAATAATAATAATAATAATAATAATAATAATAATAATAATAATAATAATAATAATAATAATAATAATAATAATAATAATAACGGAATGGAATGGAATGGAATGGAATGGAATTCTGAAAGGAATGGAATGGAATGGAATGGAATGGAATGGAATGGAATGGAATGGAATGGAATGGAATGAATGGAATGGAATGGAATGGAATGGAATGGAATGGAATGGAATGGAATGGAATTCTGAAAGGAATGGAATGGAATGGAATGGAATGGAATGGAATGGAATGGAATGGAATGGAATGGAATGGAATGGAATGGAATAATGGAATGGAATGGAATGGAATGGAATAATGGAATGGAATGGAATGGAATGGAATGGAATGAATGGAATGGAATGGAATGGAATGGAATGGAATGGAATGGAATGGAATGGAATGGAATGGAATGGAATGGAATGGAATGGAATGGAATGGAATGGAATGGAATGGAATGGAATGGAATGGAATGGAATGGAATGGAATGGAATGGAATGGAATGGAATGGAATGGAATGGAATGGAATGGAATGGAATGGAAGAATGGAATGGAATGGAATGGAATGGAATGGAATGGAATGGAATGGAATGGAATGGAATGGAATGGAATGGAATGGAATGGAATGGAATGGAATGGAATGGAATGGAATGGAATAATGGAATGGAATGGAATGGAATGGAATGGAATGAATGGAATGGAATGGAATGGAATGGAATGGAATGGAATGGAATGGAATGGAATGGAATGGAATGGAATGGAATGGAATGGAATGGAATGGAATGGAATGGAATGGAATGGAATGGAATGGAATGGAATAATGGAATGGAATGGAATGGAATGGAATGGAATGGAATGGAATGGAATGGAATGGAATGGAATGGAATGGAATGGAATGGAATGGAATGGAATGGAATGGAATGGAATGGAATGGAATGGAATGGAATGGAATGGAATAATGGAATGGAATGGAATGGAATGGAATGGAATGGAATGGAATGGAATGGAATGGAATGGAATGGAATGGAAGGAATGGAATGGAATGGAATGGAATGGAATGGAATGGAATGGAATAATGGAATGGAATGGAATGGAATGGAATGGAATGGAATGGAATGGAATGGAATAATGGAATGGAATGGAATGGAATGGAATTCTGAAATGGAATAAAATGGAATGGAATGGAATGGAATGGAATGGAATAATGGAATGGAATGGAATGGAATGGAATGGAATGGAATGGAATGGAATGGAATGGAATGGAATGGAATAATGGAATGGAATGGAATGGAATGGAATGGAATGGAATGGAATGGAATGGAATGGAATGGAATGGAATGGAATGGAATGGAATGGAATGGAATGGAATGGAATGGAATGGAATGGAATGGAATGGAATGGAATGGAATGGAATGGAATGGAATGGAATGGAATGGAATGGAATGGAATGGAATGGAATGGAATGGAATGGAATGGAATGGAATGGAATGGAATGGAATGGAATGGAATGGAATGGAATGGAATGGAATGGAATGGAATGGAATGGAATGGAATGGAATGGAATGGAATGGAATGGAATGGAATGGAATGGAATGGAATGGAATGGAATGGAATGGAATGGAATGGAATGGAATGGAATGGAATGGAATGGAATGGAATGGAATGGAATGGAATGGAATGGAATGGAATGGAATGGAATGGAATGGAATGGAATGGAATGGAATGGAATGGAATGGAATGGAATGGAATGGAATGGAATGGAATGGAATGGAATGGAATGGAATGGAATGGAATGGAATGGAATGGAATGGAATGGAATGGAATGGAATGGAATAATAATAATAATAACAAATAAATAACAATAATAATAATAATAATAATAATTGTTCGAAAACTAACAATTGAGCGTGGCTGTGTAGTTCCAGTCTTGGTAACTAACCCACCGACAGTCCAAACTGGCTGTAGCGGCAATAAAAACTCTGATCGAGAACTCTTGCTTTCACAGATCGGCAGACCTCCAGGAACCGAACCAGGAAACAGATATTTCTACAAAGCATGATATATATATATATATATATATATATATATATATATATATATATATATATATATATATATATATATATATATATATATATATATATATATATATATATTATATATTTGTATTTACATATATATATATATTGTGACGTCTGGTGCAGGAGGCAGCGGCCAGGAGGCCGGGGTTTCTTTCAAAAAAAAAAAAAAAAAAATATAAGCAACTAATGTAATAAAATAATTCCAAATTACTAATTATTACTATTAAAATAATGTTTAAAATGTTATACAAGAACGCTAATTTTACATTAAGATCAATTATTCTCTTTTGCGAAACATTATTTTTCATAAGGACCATTGACTGGAGGAATTTCGATTTGTGCCTCCAAGAAAGCATAATTATAATGCTTTTAAAACACTGGTTGTCATGGCAACGTAAAAGAAACCTTATTCTTATTTTGTCTATTTTGAGGATTTTTCCACAAAGCCTCCTCTCGAACACGTCATAAAATAACTCCTCCCAAATTTGGCAACTCTACTCATAAGTAGAGTTGCCCCTTTGCAATAAATATGTGAAACAAAATAAAGAAAACTAATTTTTATATATATATATATATATATATATACATTATTATTATATACATACATATATTATATATACATATTATTACACATACATATTACATATTACATATATATATATATATATATATATATATATATATATATATATATATATATATATATATAGTATATATATATATATATATATATATATATATATATATATATATATGGTTTATTAATAATTTTAGTTGTAATTTTTGATAATTTTGACTCTAATTTTGGTTATATAAATCTTGGTGAAATCCTAGAATTACCGCCGAAAAATAAGTTAATATTTAAATTAAGAATGGTTGCTTCCATATGACTTTTATATATAGCTTGGAGAAGTGAGGAGGATCTTAGGATTATAACCATAGGTAAAATGTAGGTGTTGTTAATGTTAGTGCAAATATGAAAAAATGAATGCTGAGAAAATGATATAGTGGTATTGTTGCTGGATTCAACTGTGATATCGGAAATCAGTCACAATCTTTTAATAACGTTTTCTGTGTAAACTTTGCAATTTTCAAATGGAGAAGGAGGACAAAAATAAACCTTAATTTTCGAACACGATATACATTTACCTCTATTCTTAGTTCATAAGGTATTAAATAAATAAATCGATTAAATCTTTTACAAAAATGTTACAACCTTTATACAAAAGGAAATCATAAACATTCTCGCTACGAAAATGCAGGACACGGGGACTTGAGGCAAAGTTTCTTCTTTAAAGTACTTCTACGGAGGCAAGCAAAGCAATTCACAAACCAGTTAAAAAAAAAGAAAAGAGCACATTAATATTCAGCATCTAGTTCATTAATCCATTTATTTATTTAAAAATAAACAAAAGTTATTTTCACTTCAATAAAATTTCAGTACTGCCAACCCAAAAAAAAAAAAGGTTGCTAATCCCAATATTTTTCTTGGCTATAACCAGGCATTCATTGTTCGAGACAAGGAATTAGATGATTAACTTTATATCGTAAAATAAATCTTACTAACTAACACAAATAAGTTATTCATCACAAGTTTATAAAACTGGATCCTCATACATTATCTGTTAAACTAAAAGTTTACACCAGAGGAATTTATACTAAATTTAAAATGTTTCCTTCCACTTTAAACGAGTTACGAGTGCAAATAAGAAATGGTAAAATCACTTGCAATTACAAAATCCCAAAACAGCAAACAGCACTCCATAAATCGACACTTCATTAATAAATAATTCAAACTTAAGATCATAGTTTCCATTCTTTTCAGTTATATTGTTCTCCCATTTAGCATATGAAGAAAGAAAGAGCATATATACATATACACATATATATATATACATATATATATATATATATATATATATATATATATATATATATATATATATGAGCAGGAGAAGAGGGGGCAGGAGTATGTCCATTTGAATTGTATTTATCATTGCCACACACACACACACACACACACACATTACACCCACACACACACACACATTACATACATTATATGGCGCAGGAGGCTGAGTCGCCGACTCTTATACGAGAGGACGCTGGTTCAATTCTCCGCGAAGAAAGGAGTTTTATCTACATGTGGCGAGAATCAAAACTCGATCATGAACACAAGCAGGCGCTGGTTTGGCTAGCTGGCCTTAAAGTTCGATTTTGTAGTCCCCTGTGTTACCCCTCTTCTGAAAAGGAGAGAGATAAATGTGGGTAAATAGATATATATATATATATATATTTATATATATATATATATATATATATATATATATATATATATATATATATATATATATATATATATATATATTAGTGAGCATATATATATATATATATATATATATGAGAGAGCATATGAGAGAGAAAGAAAGAGCAGTTATATATATATATATATATATATATATATATATATATATATATATACATATATATATATATATATATATATATATACATATACATGTCATTACATATATATATACATATATATATACATACATATATATATATATATATATATATATATATATATACATATATATATATATATATGAAGCATATATATATAGCATATATATATATATATATATATATATATATATATATATATATTATATTACAACCGCTCCCACGGCGGTCAAGACCTGTCAGGGGGTCGCACTCTTCCCCGTCTTTACTCTCTCCTCTAAGACTCCTTCTTCCTTCAGCTCCTGCATTGACGGCATTTCATGTCTTCTCAATGAGTCTTCCACCGAACTCTCTCATCTCTTCCTAGGTCTTCATCTTGGTCTCGTTCCCTCTCCGGTTTGCACTCCCATTTCTTTTTGCCACTCTCCCACCTTGTATCCTCCTCTGGTGTCCCCACCACCCCAATCTGGCTGCATCCATCTTATTTACCTTCACTCCAACCTCTTATTAATTCGTTTCTCTGTCTGTCTCTTCTAGCCTTTCCCACTATCGCCCTAAAACGTACATCTCCGCCGACTGTATTCTACTTCATCCTTCTCTTGTGGTCATACCAATGTCTCTGCCTCTATAGTAAAATCTGTTTTAACACACCCTCAACTATCACCCTTTTCACCTCTACAATCATTTGTCTATCTTTCAGTATGGATACACTGCTCTGGCTCCCTCATGCTGAACTATCCTATTTGTGGATCTTTTGTACTTCTCCTCTTCCAAATATCCCACCTAATACTTTATTTGCATCACCCGCTTTAATTCTCAGTCCCCATCTTCATTCTCAGCTCTCCTCCTGACCACCATGATTTCCCTTCTGTATTCATAGTCAAACCGACCTCTCGAAGCCTATTCACAAAATATGTCTCAACCTGTCTCCCTCTTCGCTCAAATACGCCCTGCTGAAAAGGCTTAAAACATGCTTTTCAAACCCATGAAAGAAAGCCAACAGAACTGGCCTTAATGATGTTCATCAAGCCACACATAAACTGGAGGAAATTTTATTAATTTTTTGTTGTTAAAAGATCAAGATTTTTTTATTAACAAAATAGCAAAATCTCTCTCTCTCAACTGTTAGATTACTCCCTTTATCTTTATTAATATTATTATTACATATTATTACATATATATACATATACATATATATATATGCCATATATATACATATATATTATATATATATATAAAAATCTTTTAATCTGAACTCCCGAAAAAAAAATTTCTGGCTATGGCCCTGTTGAAGCGGCGCACGAAAACGCGGAAAAGCGTTTCAATGATAACGCGGAAAACGGTTAAAACCGACCCACCCTGCTGGAATTGAACGTAGGCTGGCTGCATCAA
>JABUQX010031492.1:90000-105471 GCA_015478945.1 Trachelipus rathkii | reverse complement strand
AGCAGAGAAAGATGTTAAACTGAAAGCTTTGACAAATAACAAGCTATAAAATCAACAAAATCAAGATGCTTGAGAAGCAAAAGTTAACTAAATCTCCCCATTTATTAGAACTTTTTGTGATCACAGTGGACGTCATTCATTGTAATGTAAAAAACTTTTAAATTATTTCTGTTTTTTAAATAAAATGTTTACTTTTGGAAAAATAAAAAAGGAGTGCTTTTGACGGCTATGGGTAAGGCGTATCAGTCTGATACTTAAAAAAAAAAATACAATTTTTTAAATTAATCCATGATGATGAACAGCTTCTATAAGTAAATTTACAATAATATTTAATGTAGAAACTGATAAAATAGGGTGGCAATAATGAATTAATAGATAGTTTTATACCCAAATAAAAAACAGGTCAGGAAAATTTTGCGATTTGGTCAGGGAAAGTCAGGAAATTCAAATCAAAATTTTCAGTGTGAACCCGCTGAAAGATATCATTAAACTTTAATTAACTATTATTTTAGAATTACTATTATTTTATTTGTGTCTTTTGACTACTATAGCTCCTAATTTTTCAGAGAAATAAATTCTCAAAAGTGTATTTAGTAAAAGGAGGGAAAAGTTATACTTTAAAGTGTTCCAATGCACCCTGCCAGATATAGTATGTATATATTTAAGATATATATATATATATATAGTTATTATATAATACTATATATATATATATAGATTATTATTGTATATTATATAGATATATATATAAATATATTATATAATATATATTATATATATATATAATAATATATATATTATATATTATATATATTATATATAAACTATATATTATATATATTATATATAGATATTATATATATATATATATATATATATATATATATATATATATATATATATATATATATATATATATATATATATATATATATATAATATATATATATATAATATATATATTATATATATATATAATATATGTAATATATATATAATATATATAGGGATAAAGGAGGGAGACAAGTTTTACTTAGTGTTTCAATTCACCCTGCCAGATGCTATATAAACCAAGGACTTAAACATAAGGTTTCTAAGTTTGCAGATGATGCCAAAGTGGTAACCTCAGTAGGGAATAATGATGCATGTATAAAGATTCAAAATGATCTTGATTAACATTTTGGGTGGTCAGATAAGTGGCAAATGAATTTTGATAGTAAAAAGTGTAAGTACTTCACTTAAGTTACTCAAATAAATGATTTAACTACAATATTACAATATGAATGGAGATTGGCTTGAGTCTGTGAACCCAAAAAATGATTTGGGGTCTGATTTTAAGCAGTAATCTTTATTACTAATAAATATCTAATCAGTGTTTGGAAGCAAGGAATAAAGCTAATAAGATGATAGGTATTATAAATCACAATGTCTTTTGTGTAAAGAAGCTGTATTATAAATCACAATGTCTTATGTGTAAAGAAGCTATAAGTAAAGTTTATAATTATTATAATAGGTCAGTATTAGATATGCTGGAGAGACGAGTGCAATGTAGAGCAACAAGGATTATTTCTGAGTTTGAGGGTAAGAGCTATGAGGAGAGGCAGAAGGAGTTAGGAATGTTTTCTGTAGAAAAGTAATTTCTTAGAGGGGACATGATAAAAATCTATAAAATATTTGCATGTATTGATAATACTGAGACCAATAAATTCTTTATAATGGATCACATATAAGAGACTAGGGGATATGAAAAGAAAATTATGAAAGCATGCCATCTTGATGTAAGAAAACATTCATTCAGTAATAGGATTAAAATTTTTGGAATGGTTTGCAGCAGTAGATTATTGTATGCAACTCAACTTGCAACATTTAAGAAAGGATTGTATAGATATATGGATGGTTTGGGTATCATATATATATATAGTATACTTTGACCAAGCCAAATTGGCCAGCTTTATTAAGGTAAAACTGCATGTTCTTACTGTCTCTATACTTTCACAATGTATCTACTTATAATTTCTGTAGGGTAAAAAATCTGTGATTGTTGTTAAGCTGACTTATTCCATGTAGGCCCTATAATGAACTTATTGAGAAGCTAAAGTAAAGTTGCATATAGACTGGTCTAAACCTAGGTATACTTTTGAGAAATATTGGATTAGCTCAGTATTTGTGAGTAAAAAGTCGAAAAATCTGCGGCAATGGAAGGTCGGAAGCGAGTAGGAGTCGAAAATATCCTGTGCAAGTGGAGTCGAGTCGGAGTCGAAAAATTATAGTATTATTATTATTATTAACTTATATTATTATTATTATTATTATATATTATTATTATTATTATTTTATTATTACTATCATTATTCATTATTTATTATTTTTATTATTTATTTTTATTATTATTATTATTATATTATTTATTATATTTATTATTATTATATTATTATTATTATTATTTATTTATATATTATTTTTATTTTATTAGTTATATATTATTAATATTAATTAAAAATGTCAATTATAATTATAGGAAAGAAGTTTCATTTTTGTTCTGCAAATTTTGCAATAATTATATTATATTATATTATTATATATATATATAAATATAATATATATATTATTATAATCAAGATATATTATATCTATATATATATATATATATATATATATATATATATATATATATATATATATTATTATATATATATATATAATATATATATATAATATTATACAATACATCATCATCAATCTCATCATCATCATTATCTTCAGCATCATCATCATCATCTTTTTTCCCCAAGACTGGGTAAAGGTGCGTGACATGCATGGAAAAGTAAATAGTAGAAAAATCGGGACACAACAAAAAATTGAAAAAGAAAGTCCATCTTACCACCCCTCTATACCTATTATAGTGGAGAAATCGTCGCAGTCAAAACAATCACCCTAGGCTTCATGGACGCGATACCCTCACTACGGCATATCGTCATAATCTGCGTTCATCCTTGGCCCAGGCCACACCATCCCCCTCACAAAACCCGCCATACTCTCTACCTATGCACCTTTCTTCCCGAATCTGCCAGAACTCAGATTCTCTCACTCAGACATCTTTACTGACTCCCAAGCCACTTTTTCTTCGTCCTCCAGCCGGTCGATCCCAACACACTCACCCACTTCTCTGCTTAACCACCGACTTCATCATCCTTCTCTACATGTACCCAAAACTATCTCAACGTACCTTCATTATTTCTCTCATTTATCCCTTTTCACACACACAAAGTCTCAAATATGTTCACTCCTTCATTTTTATCAATTCTATCACACCTTAAATACACCCCCGTAAGATTGTCCATTTGACACATTAACTTAGATCTAACCTCTTTTTCCAGACCATAATCTCACTACTATACATTAACACAATTAACAACATACATATGGAAGACCCTAGCTACTTCAAAATTTAGTCCTTACAATCAACAACGATTAAATGCACCAGCCACCTTCTCCATTCACAACTTTTCTACTACACTCTATATCATCCGTCCCTTTCATCCAACATATTATCATTGATATTGAAATTCAGACACTTACCCAATCGTTCACCATTCTAACTAATTCACTTTCAGGACTGTCCTCACTCACACCTCATAATCTTACTCTTATCTACTTACTTTCAAACCCCTTCTTTTACGACACCACTGCCAAATCTCTCTACAATCTCTTCAAACTCTTTTCAGTCACCACACAACAAATTCATCCGCAATATAGTAGTCACCTCCACTAACTCCATTCTCCATCATTTCACCAGTAATCCTGCCGCCACCCCCATCTCTAATTCTTTCACTAATCCCATCCATATACAAATTAATAACCAAGGAATATAACAGATTGCTCACTCCTTTTAATATTAAACCATATATATATATATATATATATCATATATATATATATATATCTATATATATATAATTATATATATATATTGTCATATATGAATATCCAATTTATTGTACATTTATATATAATAATATGTATTATTATAACTACAATTTTAAAATAGTTATATTTATTTAACATTTTAATTACAGCTTGATGACTAGGAAGATACTGCTTAATTTTATAATTTATTTTCTATAAAAATAAAAAATTATTCATTATAATTACCATAACATTTGTTTCCGGGAAACTGAAAATATATTTGAGTTTGCCAGCTGTTTGCGCCTGTATCTTTACTCTTTGCGTAGATCGTATCTCGCATGGAGATTAATTTCAGTGGAAATGTATATTTTTTATTCCAAAAAGCAAGCGAAAAAAAAATAGTTGAACAAAAAAATGTTTTACTTTAACTCTGTAAGCACTAAGCGAGTGAGAGTCGAAATTTTGTAATTTGACTGCTGGAGTCGCGAGTCGGAGTCGAAATTTTCTGTTTAAGAGTCGGAGCCTGAGTCGGGTAGTTTTGTGCAAATGGTTTTCGAACTCGGATTCGAAAATCAAATTATTTAAAGATGAGATGGAGTCGAAAAAATTATTTTACGAATCCGCAGCCCTGCCTAATGCAAGCTTCTTAAATTTTTTTTTTCTTATCGATAAAGTCAACCCTAGTCATAAGCACACAAAAAATAATAATTTAATTTCTAATAATAATAGTCGTTATTAAAGTTTAAATAAAAGCTCATTCAGACTCACCTGGAGGGTGAATTGGACCACATCAAAGAAGTCTTTTCTATACTCTAGTAAATTGTAGTCTTCAAGTAATTCAATTTTAATATCTTTCATTTTTCCTTTAATAATAATTGTTCTATCATATTTAAATGTGTAAAGTAAAGTTATTTCAATAATCATACAAAAATAACAATAAAAAATGTAGTGGTCCGATTCACCCCTCTCATGGCAAAAATTTTTACAATTTTCATTCTTTGCTTACTCATAATTCCTTTTCTTTCAGTGTTTCCTTAGTTTTCGCTTACCTTTCTTATCTACTAAAATAATTACACATAATAAAAATGTCAATAATAATAGCATAAAATACAAAAAACAATGTTGTCTGATTCACCCCATCATCAATTTTTACAGCGGGGTGAAACGGACCAGGTTAGGCACGTGATTTAGCCACTATACTGTTGAACTAAAAATTTTTACTTTGCCAGTTTAAAGCTAACATACTCAAGTGTACATAAAAAGATAATGAATTGCTGTTGTAAATTTGTGCTGCTATGCCAAATTAAAAATAACATTTTTCAATGGGCAACTTCTATATAAGGGCATTTATACCCTAATTTATTATATTTTTAAAAATCATAAAAACTCTCTAGAATTAAAGATGATCTTAATAAAACTTGTTACTAATGCATGGCTACTAAAGAGGAAGACAAAAAATGTTTACTTTTTTTATTTTTATTTTTTAGGTGGTCTTTAACCCCTCTAAAAGGTGGCCCCCGGGCCCGGTCACCCCGCCCGCCTATAGTATATTTTGACCAAGCAAATTGGCGCTTATATTAAGTACAAACACGACAGTCTACTGTCTCTACTACTTATCAAGTAGCTACTAAGTATAGAATAATTTCGTAGGAGTAAAAAAGAGGTGATTGTTGTTAAGCTGACTTATTCCATGTAGGCCTATAAAAGAAACCTATGAAAGCTAAGTAAAGTTGCATAAGACTGGTCCAAACTTTTGAGGGAGATTGGATTAGCATGGGATGTGAATTGGAGGTTAGCTCAGTATTTGTGAGTAAAAACCTCTTCTCATTGATTTTATAAAACTTGCACAAAATATTAAAAATGTATTAAACATCTTATGAATGTTAATAACAGAAGACATCACAAATATCTGTAATATATTTTAATTATATGCAGAATAAACACCACTTACCCTTATAGCATTTACACATGATTCATTATTTATGGATTTTCATACATGATTTGTTGAGAATGTCCTTTACAGTTCAACTAAAACTTCAGACATGAGATATATGTAACACCATTCCATGAATCAAGAAAATGCTAGGAAAATATTTAATAAATTAAGACATTTAAAGTTTAAAAATTATTTAGAAAATGGGTAGTGAAAGATATCCAAAAAGGAAAAAAGAACAAAACTGAAAACTGATATCATTAAGTGCTTCTTAATATAACCTTAACCTGGCACTTATGAATTAGGTAGTAATTTTTTTTTTTTTTTTTCAATCTTTTTCTGATAGACTTTTACGGATTGATCACAGATTTTGTAACTTTTTTAATCCGATCAGTATTTACAGAAAAAAAATCAATAAAATAGGTAAAAATTTAAAAGAAAAAGAATGACTGATAGATTTTTACATGCTGATCCTGAATATGGTGACTATTTTTTAATTTGATCAGTATTTATTGATAAAATTGTTATAAGGTATAGGTTATATCTGAGTTTATGGCAATAACAATCAATACAGGTTTGGGCTAGGTTTACAGCATCTCAAAGGTTGGGTTTGTTAAAGGAATTCTTATCAAACCCAATGCAACTTAACAACTCTACTGCCATCAATTACTGTTAATGCCTGCATTGGGGTGTATGGATTACACATTGTTGTTAACCTTGCCCTAAACTATATTATCATTGTTTCAGTAAATCTAGCCCTATCCTATTTGGATCCATTTTATTGATTTTAATGATAAATACTGGTCAGATTAAATAACATCAGACCTATTCATGACGAATCTGTAAAAGTTTATCAGAATTCACGTTTTTAGAAAAAAATTTTAATTTTTACCTTTTTTTTTTTTTTTTTTTTTTTTTAAATTTATTCTGTGATCAGCTCATAAAAATTCATGTATAAGAATGGAATTTTTTTTGAAAGTTTTACCATCTAAAGCGTTCAAGTGCCCTTAACCTAACCTTTCCTCCAAAGGACTAACACCTAATGATATATTGGTATGTTGAACATCAATATATGTTTAATATCAATATATTGGTCTATTGATATTCAGGATGGTGCCCTCCATGGTTTCAATAGAGTAGGAAAATAAGTTTACCAGGACTTAAAAATTACCTTTAAATTATTAAATTTAATTTTTCAAGTACTTTCTTGAGTCCTAGTAGTATACATATTCAGATTTATAGCTTTACTTAGGACATAAAAAAAAAAAACATTACCAATAAACTCTGCACAAATACCAATTATGGTTAGATTTAAACCTTAAATTAAAAAAAAAAAAATATTTTAAAACAAAAAATATTAGAAAAGTGTTAGCTTTAGTTACAGGTTAGCTTATTTTCCCCACCATTTGGGCTGGAAGATATGGGGTAGAGACTTCTGTAGGCAAATATTTGTATGTCATACATTTGTTACAAAAATTCAAATAGGCCTATATAAATGCTAGTGTGCCACTGATTTACCCTAAAAAATAATTGTTTATTGCAAACACATGGCACATGAACGTTTGTCTATGGGATGTCTATCTCCCATACCCCCTCAACCTGTGAGTGGTGGAGGAAATATTTTTGATATATTTCTCTGCTCATGTGTTATACGACTTTGGCATGTTCAATGTAATTCCTTATAAATTTATATTGGATTTTTTAATATAATGCAGTTTATTTAATATGCTTTTCCAGTTCCACAGTGAATTTTATAAAAGGTTTATTAACTAGTACAATTCAAACCTTTATCAGAAAAAGAAATGATTGTGGTTAATTATTAGTAGTAATTGAAAATGTCAAGAGCTGTGTTTTAAAGCCAGGAGTAGAACTAACAAAATAGAAATAATAAACTGTATTGTTAATTATAAAAGTAGGAGTTGATTTGTAAGCTTTATAATGGTTATGTTAGACCATTTATAGCTACAGAGCAGAGCAACAAGAATGATTTTTGGTTAAATTTTAAAATATTTAAAAACAAGGATAAGATAAAGAACTGGTACTATTTTCTTCCATGAGATGTAATTCAGATTTACTAAATGTTTCACCAATTGACAATATAGAATAACTGATTAGTTATGCTAGAGGAGAACATAGACATTATTTGAATTACTGAAGCATGGGTTAATGAGGCATTTTATGGGAACTCCTTTCAGGAATATGAAATATAGGAATATTCATTTTACTTATACAAAACTTATTCAGTCTGTGTTGATGACTAACATTAAAGCTAATAATGTTGACTATGTGTGGGTAAACATTCTTATGCACAGTACAGAATAGGGCCATTTTATAGACCATACCAGAGTTGACAATGGTGAGTAAAATTTTTTTTTTTTCTGTTTTTACTGTAAGGCGTCATAATTAGCAGGGGTTAGGTTGTATTTTGGTGATCTCTCGGGCTTTTTATGTTGAAGTGTTGTAATGGGGTTGGCACTGTTGGACGAGGGGTATAAAGTGTCATGTGGTGCTCTCCGGGATTGTCTTGGGTCCTGCATATGATCATACCCATCCAAGTCAAGAGAGAAGTAAAGTAGCGGGTTAAGATATAAAATCTGAAATAATAACTCTGTAATTGAATAAAGAAACAACGGTGGTCTGTGCTATCGTCATTAGATTAAGAACTTAGAAAGATTGGATTTGTCTAAGTAAGGTTACAAAATGTAAAGGTCACTAACGGGACAGCTAAACATGTATATATAAGATTCCTTGTAATTTTATGAATGAGTATTATAATAGACATGGTAATAGAGAAGATATTCCTTATCTCTACAAGTTAATATAACAGATGCATATCTTTTGATTAAAGATACATCGAGCTCTTATATAGAAGAGAAGTAACATTGCTCTACTCCCTTTATGAGAAGATAATATAAAGAAGCAAGTGTAATGAAAATATCTTATGACACGATAAGGTAGGTAATGAAGCAAATAGGGATTTAATCAGGATTATCCTTTAAACCTGAATATAGATATACGGAGGAGTAGCTTATTAAGAGATGAGATAATAGATAATAAAGAAATAGTAAACGAGTTTTCTATCCTGGTTAAGGTGCTTGACATGTATAGAGCGTCCTAATGAGATTATATGATAGGATATGATCATAGTACGACTAAGATTGTTTATATGAAAGGAAAATTAGGAGTGATTTTATTAGAAAAAGGAGGAAATAAAAATTAAGAAAAAATTGTCCCATATTAGTTTATGTTTTGCGTCTTAGTATCGTGAGAGAATGGGAAAATGGGATTTATTGGCAAGTGTGGATTCAGTTCAAGTTAGGTCATGAGGATCGCATGAGATTAGAAGTGATACTGAATGATTTTAGCCCCGAAATGGATTTTAGGATATTTACAGTGAGGGATTATGAGTTAGTGGGAGGTTAGAATAGGTATAACTGTAATTTGTAAACGAAGAGGAGGGAAACCGGTATGCCAAGGGGAAACGTGGTTAATATTCCTTATTATATTAAAGGAATGAGGGAAAAGAAGTATTTCTGCAGAGATGAGCAGAGCACCGAGTCGAGTGGTGGCGGAAAGGGGTACAGAAAAAGAGTAGGAGTGACGCATCGCGACCCCACTGCTTCCGACCTTAAAGTTCATTATTTGTTAACAACAATGATACCCAATCGGACTTACTGGGTCGGGACTAAAGTTAACATGCCTTAAATAGATAACCGGGGAGATTAACGAGCAAGGCATCCAGGCAAGGTCAAGCTGCAGAGTGCACCGCGGAGGGGTGGAGGGGGTGGCTTGAATAGTAGGGGACTGGAATATTATCTTATATCGCTCGATGCAAGGAATTACTGGGGATACAGTTACCGATTTATGCAGGTGATTTAAAGATGGATGGTGTGGTCGAAAAGTATCCAGTCCGATTAGATTACTCTGTTTTATTGTAACTAGGCGTCAAAACCGCGTGTCATAGATTCTTGCAGGGACCAGGAACCTCAAGGACCTGGATACAACAGTATTAACCAGGACGCATTCAGGCATACAGATTAGTATACGGGGCGCGCTGCGAACTGAGCACAAAACGCACACACAACACAGTGCACAGCACCACCACGACAACACAACAAAAAAATAAGAAAAAAATGATATTAGGTTTTTGGGATGTAAATGTAATATAAATAGAAAGTAATTTACATATTTTTGAATGATAAAAACTACTATTTCAAAAATCAATAAATAAAATAAGAATGAAGGAGTGGACTCATCGCATGTACGGACAGGCAGGCACCACCATGATATAGAGGACGAATCAAGGAGGACGGAGGCAAGAAGTAGAATATTCATATTTTCGAATCTCAGAGTGAAAAATTTTCTCTTTAGTGTTAAGACTCTCTAATCTGAATAAAATATAAAACACTAGGAAACCTACTATCTCCTCGTAGGTCAGTTCTATAAGAGCCACTGAGGTTAAACTAGACTGAGAAAGTAAAAGAATTTAAGCTATAACTAATAAAACAATTAAGTATGTATAAGTTATTACATCTAGGAAGTAAGTAATAAAGAAATTAACGTGAATGGCATGTTAGAGTTTTTACATGATTATGTCAATACGGTTATTAAAGTTCTAATAAAGATAAGCGAATCTACTGTAATAGACAGTGAGACCCAATTGTTGGTATATGTGAAATATATCACACACATTCATTTCTGTAAATGCGGGCCTCTCACTGGGTTGGGGATGGGCGAAAGGGGTTAGCTGTTCTGTTAACCATATTTTTTTTTTGGTCAAGAGTAAAGGATCAAAATTGATGAAAAATGAATATGGCTTTCTTGGCTTTTGAAGAATCTTTGAATACCTAACTTCATTGTATTTTTTTATCCATTTTAGTTTCAAATACCCTTTTCGATGTATAAAATGCAATTAGCTTCCGTTAGGGGATGGGGGTTTTGCCTGGAGTCGTCTATAAATGGGAAAGTTGCACTAACATTTGAAGATATATAATACTCTGGCAATTCTTATTCTTCTTAGGGATCCAGGGTTAAAATCAGATATTTCTACTTACCTCATCGAACGTTTTTTTGTTGTTTTTTTTCTCCTTTGGAAGAAAATTTTGGTGGTATGGTTCTGATCTTCGTCTCTTCTTCTGTTCGTCTTTTTGCTACGTCGGCTCGCCTGGCTCCTCCGGTATTGTGAGTTGTATACTCGTCTCTCTGCACATGCGCTTCTTCTTTTCGTTTGAGCGGGTTCTGTCTTCTCGCGCGCCTCTTTTTCTCTTTTGGGCACATTCTGCGCGCCCGCAATCGGCTGAATGGGGGTTTCAGCGGCTTCGGCGGCGCGCGCGCTCGCAATCTCATCGCGTCGAGTAGTAGCTCTCGCCTTCTCGGGCGACGCGAATGGTTGGGAGGGGATGTTCCAATAAAGCGCTTTGAGAGTCATATCATTTTGGCTATCGATTTTCTCTCTTTATCTGTCTGTTCCTCTCGCCATTCTCTCTTTATCCGTCTGTTCCTCTCGCGATTCTCTCTTTATCTGTCTGTTCCTCTCTCATTTTCACTGACACATCCTACATCTTTCTTCTGACCTATCTCCTCTCTCTCTTCGCGAGCTGTTGGGGTTGTGATATTTTTTTCTATATATTATCTCCATCAATAACAAGATAATAATCTCACATTAAATCTTTGAATGCAGAAGCTTGACGGCAATCAGCGGTAAAGTTAGTTAATAATATCAATTTATATTCATTACTAAATTTTTTATTCTTAGAAGTTTATGAATTAGTCTAGAAAATAGATTATTATATATATATGATATTTAATTATATTTGACTTATTTATTAATGATTTATATATTAGTATGATTATATGATTAATTAATCGATATATTATTATTAATAGTTATATATATATTAATTTAATTTATTATAACTTATATATATAGTTATATGAAAGTTAGTGCAACTTAATTGCTAAATATATATATTATAACTTAATTATAAAATATTAATAATATTAATAATAATATTAATAATATATAAATAATAGATATATATATTGTTAATAATATATATTAAAATAAATAAATATATATAATAGATATAAATAATATATATATATAGTATAATTATAAATGAATTATGATTAAATATATATATATAATTATTCACTGAAATTAATATATTTATATTACCAGACTCATATGAGCTCAGTATTTCTGGCATCAAAACAATGTCTAAAATGGAAAGCAGTTTACGTGAACCTTTGATTATGAAAGATATAGAATACCAGCCTATCATATATAATACAAAAATATAAATATTATTTAAGTTTAATCTTATTAATTTAATTTTGAGTAGTTAATAATTACTCTAATATCAAAATCATAATATTTACTTAAATGAACTATGAATAGCTTAATTGGTATGGTTAAAGTAATATATAGAAAATATTAAAAATATAAAGCAATACAAAATATTTAATAAGAAATTTTAGCCGGGACACTGTCAGAAAATTATAATGGTACCAAAAAAATATGAATAAATTATTATATTTAAAGATTTTAAATATAAGAATATATATAATTCATCAATTAATCGTTCGTATAATTATAATAATCCTATATATAATATCATTAATATGAGTAAATTAAAGAAATTAATATTAATAAAACTAAAATTATAGTAATAATAAATATATATTCTTACGTATGGTGTATTATAATTATGATTATTAGTATATTATTATATTATTTAATTTTATATATATATATAAGTATAAATAAAAATGGATGGGTACCAAATACAAGTTTCAGAAAACTTTACTTGATATTTTCCTTATAAAATTATCTATTATTATATTATTATTATATTATTATTTCCTTATAAAATTATCTTCGAGTTATTGGGAAAACCTTACGTAAAGTTTTTCTCATAAAGTTTTAATAATATTCTTATGGCAAGTTTTTTATTTTAAAAATAGACTACAAATACATCACGTGATATTTGTATTGTAAAATACTGGGAAAACCTTACGTGAGGATTTCCATATAAAGGTTCATATACTTTTCTTACGTGAAGTTTTTCTTTCTAGAAAGAGAATGCAAACCTCCCTTTAGGTTTGAGTTATAAAATCTGGAATACCATACACAAGGTTCCAATAAAGTTTTAAGTACTTCTCTTACGTGAAGTTTTTTTCTTTTAAAAGTCAAATTAAAACATCATATAACGTGTTTGCTTTATTTATAAAAAAAAAATTAGGAAAACATTACGTAAGGTTTTTGTCATAAAAATTTAATACTTTTCTTACTTGAAGTTTTTCTTTTAAGAAAAAGAATGCAAACTTACAAGTGGATTTTATCATAAACAAAATGAAAAAAAAACCTTAAATGAGGTTTTCCTTATAAAATTTTAATACCTTTGTCACGAATTTTTTCCTTTTATAAGAATAACACACAAACTTCACTCAAGCTTTCGTGTTTGAATTATTTTGGCAAAACTTTATATGAGGTTTTCTTTATAAAGTTGCACAACTTTTCTTACGTGAAGTTTATTCATATAAAAATGAATGCAAATTTTGCATGTGGTTTGTAATATAAAAAAAATTGGGAAAAAATCATGCGCATTTGCTTTCCATATAAAATTTTAAATACCTTTTATATTTAACATGACGAATACAAATTTTGCATGTGGTTTGTATTAAAAAAAAAAATAAATAGACAAAAAACCTTAAGTAGGCCTATATCTTTTTTTTTTTAATTTTAAAGTTTAAATATATTTCTTAGGTAAGGTTTTGATTTTAGAAACCGAATTCAAACTTAATGCAATTTTTGTGTTGTAAAAATTGAGAAAATTTTTCGTAAGATCTTTCTTATAAAATTTTAAGTATTTCTCTCACGTGGTTTTCTTTTTAAACATCAAATGTAAACATCATATAAAGGTTGTTTAAAAAATAATGGTAAAACATTACATATGATTTTTCTTATAAAATTTTAATACTTTCATACGTGATGTATTCTTTTTAGAAAAGGAATAGAGGTTTTTATTATTGTAAAAAAATTAAAACTTTTCTTAAGTGAAGTGTTTCGTTCTTAAAAATATACAAACCTCATAAGATATGTTTCTTAAAATTTAAGGTAGGTTTTTCTTTCAAGAAAGGGAATAGTTTTTTTTTCATGAAATTTGTACCATAAAAAATTAAAAAAATGTTATTTGAGGTTTTCCTTATAAAATTTTAACACTTTTCTCATTTTTGGTTTTTAATTTAAAAAAGAATACAAATTTCACGTAAACTTGTGCCTAAAAATTTTAGGTGTAACCTTAAGTAAGGTTTTCTTTAAAAAAGGTTCAGATATTTTTCTTACGTGAAGTTTTTTCCTTTAAAAAACGAGGTCAAATTTTTCTGGTGGTTTCACAAACCTCCCGTAAGATTTGTACGAGTATCAATGTTTTAGGTAAAACTTTGCGCGAGGTTTTACTAATAATCCTTACTTTTCTCATGTAAAGTTTTTAATTTTAGAAAACGAATGCGCAGTTTACGTGAGGTTTGTATCATAAAAAGAAAGTAAGAAAACACGTATGTATTTCCTATAAAGTTTTAGATACTCTTGTTATGTCAAGTTTTTTTTTCCTAGAAAACAAGTACAAAAACCTCATGAAAGGTTTAAATTATTTAATAACATTTTTTTGAGGGAAAAATTTACTTTTAGGAAATGAATAAAAACTTTTCGTGAGGTTAGTCTAAAAGAATTAAGAAAAACTCCGACACCTTCTGCGTCAGCATTGTCTTTGTTGAATAATTTAAAAACATTGCAGTTTTTTTTTTTTTTTTTTTTTTTTTTTTTTTTTTTTTTAAACCACATTGAAGATTCGAATCATAAAATTTTAGGCAAATTTTAAGTTAAGTTTTTTTTATGAAGATTCATATACTTTTCTCACGTAACGTTTTCTTTTCAGAAAACAAATACAAATTTTAAATGAGGTTTGTATCATTAAGCAATTAAAAAAAACTTAATGTATGGTTTTGCTTATAAAGTTTTCATACTTTTCTTGTGTAAAAAATTTATCCAAGAAATTAATACAAATCTCATGTAAAGTTTGAATTATTTTAATATCTTTCTTAAATTTATTATTTTCCTTGCAAAAATATAATATTTATCTCGCGAGAATTATTTTATTTTTTATAAAAAGGGAAACCAAAGTCACATAAGGTCTGTATCTTAAAGTTTTTGGTAAAAATTAACTTGTGGTTTTATTTATAAAGATTTATATACTTTTCTCGCGTAAAGCTTTTCTTATTAGAAAAAGAAGGCAAAGTTTTTGTTGGGTTTGTTTTATAAAATATTAATCGAAACCTTACCTATGAGATTTCTTATAAAGTTTTAAGCAAAACCTTATTTGAGATTATCTTATAAAGATTCAATTTTTTCCCGTAAAGTTTTTCCTTTCATAAAACAAATAAAACTTACGTGAGGTTTAAATCCGAAAAAATTAAGAAAAATCTTGCAAGAGGTTTTCCTTAAATTTTTTTAGCACTTTTCTCAGGTAAAGTTTTTCTTTCTATGGAAAGGACACAAACCTCAAGCAATATTTGTATCAAAGATTTTAACTAACTCTTTGCGTGAGGTTTTCTTAATAAAGAATACCATG
>JABUQX010031492.1:77500-87500 GCA_015478945.1 Trachelipus rathkii | reverse complement strand
AAGTTTTTTAACTTAAAATGTTGGGCTAAATCTTTCATGTGGTTTTGTCTTCATATAGAATCGGCGCCCCGCGCGATTTCGTTATTCTTGCTCAAGTATATTTTTTTTTTTATTTTTTTTTTTTCATTAACGAATGCAAACTTTCGTGAGCTTTATATCATATAAGGAAATTAAGAATAACATTACGAGAGGATTTGCAGCTATACTTTTATTATTTTTCTTACTTGAAGTTCTTTTTAAAAAAAAAAAAAAAAAAAAAAAAAAAAAAAAAAAAAAAAAAAAAAATCCAACCTCACGTAAGATTTGCATTTTAAACTTTTATGCAAAGACTTGCTTAAGGTTTTCTATATAAAGATTCAAATACTTCTCTCACGAAAAGTTTTTCATTCAATAAAACAAATATTATTTTGCGCAACGTTTGTACCGTAAAGATTTTTAAAAATCTTACAAGAAGTAAGTTTTATTTT
Source organism: Trachelipus rathkii (assembly GCA_015478945.1). Lineage (NCBI taxonomy): Eukaryota > Metazoa > Arthropoda > Malacostraca > Isopoda > Trachelipodidae > Trachelipus > Trachelipus rathkii. Next base: position 87,033 of record JABUQX010031492.1, on the reverse strand, counting down.
TTATTATTGAAAGGACACAACCTCACGTAAGATTTATATCTTAACGTTTTAAATAAAATTCTGCTTGAAGTTTTCTTAATAAAGAGTCACATACTTTTTCCACGTAAAATTTTCTTTTAAAGAAAACGAATACAAAGTTTACGTGAGGTTTGTATCATAAAAATAAATTATGAAAACCTTTCGTACGTTTTTCAATAAAGTTTAAAATACTTTTCTTACGTCAAGTTTCATTTCTAGAAAACGAATACAAACCTCATGCAAAGCTTGAACTACTGAATAACAATTTTACGGGAAGAAATTTATTTTAAGAAAACGAATACGATCTTTCCGTGAGGTTAGTTTCATAAAATAATCAAGAAACACCTTACGTGAGGTTATCCATGTAAAATAATAACACTTTTCTCTCATTGTAGTTTTTTGCTTTAAAAAAAAAAAGAGTTCAAACCTCACGTAAGATTTATATCTTAAAATTTTAGGAAAAACCTTACCTGAGGTTTTACTTATGAAGATTCATATTCTTTTGTTACATAAAGTTTTCTTTTCAGGACATCTTATGTATGATTTTGCTTATAATTTTATTTTTTATTTTTTTTTTTTTTAAAGAAAGTAAATACAAATCTCTCATGTAAAATTTGAATTATTTAATTTCTTTCTTAAGTTTATTTTACTAAAACGAAGGCAAACTTTCCGTGATGTTTCTATCATTAAAAATAGAGAAAAATATTATGAGAGGTTTAACTTGAAAAATATGTAACTTATATCTTCTCGTGGAATTTTATCTTTTATTATACTATATATATATATACTATATATATATATACTAGTACTACTATAATATATAATATATATATATATGCTAATTATATATTAGTATATATATAATATATATATATATATATATATAATAATATGTGTGTGTTGATTCAATATTTACAATCGAAAAGATTTGCTTGTGGAGGGAAAGGTATAGAAGGAAAGGGGAAAGGAATCGGAGCTTTTTAGATCTGGAGAAAGGATATGATAGAGGGAAGAGGGGGGAATTATGGGAGGTGCTGAAGGAATATGGAGTAGGGGGTAGTTAAATTAGGTAAAAAGGTAATTTAGGGCCTTTTATTAGGAATAGCAGAATGTGTTGTAGAGTATAAGTATTAGTGGAGGGGGGAGAGTGAGATGTTTGGCGTAGAGAGAGGGTTGAGACTAGGGATGTGTAATGTCACCCCGTTGGCTTGTTTCAATTTTATTTATGGGAGAGTGTCTGCCAGAAGGAATGATGAGGGCGGAGGGAGAGGGGCTGGGAAATTGATGGATAGGGGTGAAATAGCATGGGAAATGTGAACATTGATTACTATTTGCGGATGATACTGCCTTAATGGCGAAGAATTCAGAAGGGCGGTAGTATTTTGGTGAAAGAGTTTGAGAGAGTGTGTGGACAAAAAGCGGTCTTAAAGAAAATCCAGGTTTAAAGAAGTAAAGTGGTAGTGGTTTGAGGAGTAGGAAACAGATGAGGGAATGGGGTTATAGAGAATAGAGTAGGAGGTGTAGTATTTAGAAGAATAAAGGTTTTCAGATATTTAGGGTATGATTTGGGTAAGGAAGGGAGGGCATGAAAGGAAGAGAATAGATCACAGAGTATGGAGAGAAGGAATGGAGCATTGAATGCTGGTTGTCTGAGGCGAATTATGGAAAGGGATTTATCACATAAAACTTAAATAAGTATGATTTGAAAAAAATATTTGGTGTCCCAGCGGTACCTATATGGGTGTTTGAAACATGGGGGTTAATGCTAGTCCAGGAAGAAGTCTGTTGGAAGTGTTTGAGATGGAAGGGTTGAGAGAGCGGTATGTGGGGTTAGGAAAAGAGAGAGGATTAGGAAAAGGGTGATAAGAGAGAGTTTGAGAATAAGGAATGGTTTGGAGTGAGAAGAGCGGAGAAGGGAATGTTTTAAGATGGTTTGGGACATCTGGAGAGGAATGGAGGAAACAGAGGGTGGTTTAGGAGAGTTTGGTGAGCGGAGGACAGAGGGAGACAACCCAACCCGGCCGAGGCTGCGAATTCCGCAGCATGACGCGTGACCATGCTACTGCCCGAACGCATAACGCGGTCATCCCAACCCACTCCTTCACCAGGAGGCGTGACGCTAAACAAGCGCGGATAGAAGGAAGAGAAGGGGGAGACCAAGAAAGAAGGTGGTAATAATGGGATGAATAAAGGATGCTGGAAAGAAGAGAGGGCATGAGGTGGAGGAATGGTAGGGTTGTTGCTCTGAGAGATAGAATGGAAATGGAGGACGGTGGGTTGGGCGAGATGAAGGTAAATTATGAATTAGGAAGCTGCACGTACCACTACCCCCCCGCTTAAGCGGGATTAAGTGTTTTGTAAAATAATAATAATAAAATATTAATAATAATAATACATAATAATAATATATATATATATATATATTATACTATATATATATATATATATTATATATATAATAATATATATATATATATATATATATATTTATATATAATATATACTAATATACTATAGTACGGTATATATATATAATATATATATAATATATATATATATAATTATATATATAATATATATATATACTTATATAATATATATATATTATAATATATAATAATATAATATATATATAGTATATATATACTGTATATATAAAAACAAATGTAAATGTTATTAGAATATTTATCTTTAAAATTATTTTGAGAAAACTTTCGTGGGGGTTTAATTATATATATAATATATTATATATATATTCATAATATAATATATATATATATATATATATATATATATATATATATATATATATATATATATATATATATATATTATATTTATTATATATACTTATATATATATATATATATATAATATATATATATAGTAGGATATATCACTATATATTATATATATAATATATATAGATATATTATAATATATATATATATATATATATATTAATAAGTTATATATATATATATGCATATACTTTTTTTTTTGAGAACGAATATGTATTTACGTGAGGTTTTCCTCATAAAACATTAATAGATTTTCGCGTGGTTTGTCTTTTCTGACAAGGACACCAGCCTCTCATGAGGTATGTATCTTGAAGTTTTATGCAAAGCTTTAGGTGAGAATTTTCTTATAAAGATTCACATTCTTTCTCACAAAATTTTTCTTTTCTGAAAACGAATACAAAGTTTGTGAGGTTTGTGTCGTAAAAAAAATTATGAAACGCCTTTGGTGAGGTTTTACTTAATAATTATAACACTAAAACTTAAGTGAGTTTTTCTTTATTTTAAAATAAACAAACCTCACGTAAGATTAGCATCCTATAATTGTAGGCAATACCTTACGAGAGGTTTTCCATCTAAACATTAACATATGAATTTTGTATTATAAAGTATTATGGAAAATCTTACATGAGGTTATCCTTATAAAATTTTTAAATTTTTTTTTCAGGTGAATTTTATCTTTTTATAAAAAGAACACAAAACTCACGCAAGATTTGTATCTTAGTATTTTAAACAACTTTACGATAGGTTGGCCTATTTTTTTTAAAAAGGACACCAATTTCCATAAAGTTTTAGACAAAATTTACATGAGATTTTCTTTTTAGGAAACAAATGCAAACTTACGTGAGGGTTTTATCATAAAAATAAAGAAGCAGGTATTCTTTTCATAAAAATCTTATGTGAGGTTTTCCTTTTAAAATTATAACGCTTTTCTAGCATGAATAATTTTTTTTTTTATATATATAAAAATAACATTAAACCCTACGTAAAGTTTTCATCTTAAAATTTTAGGCAAAACCTTTTGTGAGGTTTTCCTTATAGAGCTTGATATACTTTTCTTTTGTGAAGTTTGTTCTTATAAAAATAAGTAAAGATTTTACCTGATGTTTGTATCATAAAATTTTTTGTAAAATCTTACGTGAAACCTTCTATATAAATTTTTAACACTTTTATGTCATGGTTTTTATTTTTTAAAAAGAACATAAACCTCTTGTAAGGTTTGTATTTTAAAATTATACGTTAAACCTTATGTGAGGTTATCCTTACAAAGATTCAATTACTTTTCCCATGTAAAGTTTTTCTTTTAAAAAATGAATACAAACCTTACATGAGGTTTGTATCATAAAAACGTTAACAAACACCTTAAGTCGGTTTTTCCTTATATAATTTTGGCACTTTTCTCACGTAAAGCTTTTCTTTCTTTCAAATACACAAATCTCAAGTAAGATTTGCATCTTAATGTTTGAAAAGAAACTATTGGAGATTCTCATAATAAAGATTTATATACTTTTATAACAGAAAGTTTCTTTCTAAAAAACGAATATAAACTTATGTGAGTTTCGTATCATAAAAAATCAAGAAAATGTTGTCTAAGGTGTCCCTTATAAACTATAATAGTTTATCACGTGGTTTCTCATTTCCTGAAAGTACATCAACATCTCGTAAGGTTTGCATCTTGAAGTTTTAGGCAAAACTTTGCATGAAGTTGTTTTTATAAATATTCATATTCTTTTTCTTACCTAAAATTTTCTTTTAAGAAAACAAATGCAAATTTTACGTGGATGTTGTATCATTAAAATAAAGAAGCAGATGTTTTCTTCTGACTGAAAGATTTTTTCTCTCTTTTCAATTATTCCAACTATACAATGGTCTCTTTGCTCTTGTATGGAACACTACTTTCACTGCTCCATTTCCACTCGTCTATTGGATTTAATTTAGTCCAAGGATATGAATCTAATAACGGTTCCTTACCTTCAAACTTTCTTTGCCTTGTATCTTTGAAACGCGACGCTGATGCTATAGATTCTACAATGGAAGTTGCTGAAGTGAATTAACTACTCGAATTCTAAACTTTATGGGAGTCTTTCGTAGCTCAAAGGGTGAAGTGTCTTCTAAAAACTTCCTCGTTGTGGTGCCTCCTTCTTTCCAGACACATCTGTTCCGTGGAATGAAATTCTACTCCATGTTCTGTATTCGTACCGAATTTATTACCTCTTTCGTTCATGCTTGAGTCTAAGATCATCTGACAAATATGCGTTAGTTGGGAACTAATCTTTTTTTAACATGTTTGTCCGTGAGTGGTGGTGAGAATTAAAGAAAAACACTCAATTTTCCTTTATAAGGAGGTTAACCTCTTCCTCTATCAAATTAGATACTTAAGTGGTATGTTGAGAAGTCCTCACTATTTTACCCCCTTCCTTCGGATGGGGTTAGTGACACTCCCGGAATACGGTACGGTTTTCAGGCCTTTGTTACAAATTTAAGGTGTTTTACTTCAACGACAAACTCTGAGTACGAAATTCCAAAGTAAGCCAACCCTCCTAAAGTTCCTAGTTTACGTTCAGCAACCACCCAATCAACCTGTTCGATCGGCCTGTAAAAGGCACTCTCCCTCCCATGGAAACATCTAAAATGTAAATTGGGATTGTGTGCGTGTGGGATTACACGTATATATATTTATATATAATCTCTAACAACTAGTTTATATGAATATATAAGTAGTATCTTCTTATAATAAAAATAACTTATAATAATAATTCGTATACTATAGTTATATATATATATTATATATATAGTATATATAGTATATATATATATATATATATATCATAATATAACATAGGCCTATTATAATATGGGTTCTGTGAGAGTGGAATCTGAAGAGTAGGGTTTCGCAGTACGGACTTGGTAGAAAGATCTTGTGCAGGGGTGTGTTATAAAAGTGTATGGCCGATAGAGCAAAGATAATCACGTAGGATTTATAAGCGAGATAGGACGGATTAATGAGTAAGTAGAGCAGGTCCATCTCTCTCGGGTTGACAGTCTGAAGTGTATATGTCCCTAATGTTCTGTGTAAGCTGCTTGAACAAGTCACTGAGTTAACCAGTTTTATTAGCCGAAGATATTTTATATATACGTACCTCACCACTATCTTTTATTATATCGTTTCTTTATTATTATATTTTTTTATATATATTATAGTTTATATATTATATGTACTCTAGTTCGGAAAATTATGTAGGCTATATTGTAATAATTATTCTACTTGTAATAAATAATATGATACTAGTATATGAGTGAATATAGTGATATATATATATACTTAAATAAAATCTTATATATATTTAACATTTAGGGATTATATTATATATATGACTGTGACTCGAAAAGGGAACGGCATGATTCGAGTGTAGTATGGTTAAATTGTGAATTGCAGGAAGGAGGCTGGTGCAATTAAATCCTTGGTGAGATTTAAAATGAGACTAAGTCTTGAGTTTTAATTCATGCATGTTGTTACCTGTATCATTGTATAGTAGTAAACTATGGTTCTTGGAAAAGAGGGGTATAGATCTTATAGAACGAATGATGTTCAAGTATGTGAACAAATCTTGAAAGCGGCGTGTTAGGTGTGAGAAGAATGAATAAAATGAGCGAATTCGCCATCCACTTGATAACATTTATGAAAAAAGGATTAAATGAGAGAATAAATGAAAGGTAATGTTTAGATGGTTGGTCATGTGGAAAGAATAGGATGATAGGCGGTTGGAAAATTAAGCGGATGGTATAAGTGTGAGTGTGTTGGGGAATCGGACTGAGCTGGAGAGACCGAAAAGACACAAAGTGACTTTGAGCAGCTAAACAATGAGTCTGTACTCTGTGATGTGCACTGTTGAGTAATGTGAGTTCAGCGGGCGAGAAACGTGGATAATAGGAGCAGGTAATGGTGTCAGGGTATTTTTTAATGCGGCTCGTATGTTCGTTGGCCCATCCATTGGCCCAAAGGTGCCTCATGTAAACTCCCCAATTAGCGAGGATGCCATAAAGAGTGGTCCTATCTGCATACTTACTAGTGGGGTCTCCGTCTCTAGGGGATTTTCGGCTACGGAGCGGCAGTGCCCACTATAGGTATAAAAGGAGATACCGCGTAAGGCTGCGCGCTCTATCTCCAGTCTATTGTGTCAATTTCTTCTACTACTTTTTCTGTTTCTTACCCCCCTTTCGGTACATGTACGCCACCTTTACCCTCAGTCTTTGGGTGCGGGAAAAAGGTGGGTTGGATTATATATAATATATAACATAATATATATATATATATAGTATATTATACTAATCATATTATATATATATATATATATATACATATATATATATATATATATATATATATTAGTATATATATTATTATAAATAAGGACCTACACCAATTTGTTTGGCGATATCATGTTGTCGAATACATGCCTCCAGAAACGCCAAAGACCATATACACTTTGCTAAAAAATGAATACAAAGAAGGAAGTAATAATTCTATTGGGGCTACTTTGGGGTTATCCAAAGTACTTGCAAGTACCCAGAGGCACAAGTACCTCAAGTACAAAAGTGGTCAAGTAAACAAAGTACACTGACAAGTACAGTGGTTTAGAAACTGCAAGTTAAACAAGTACAAGTACCAGGAGTTTTACTTCACCAGAAAAAGTGTACTTACACACAGTACATTAGTGATCTAAGTCATATACTTTTGAACCCAATTTCTTTGTTAGAATTTTGCTATTTGTTTTATTCTAGCAGGTCATTGCCAATATGATCACATAAGCTGTTTGCTTTAGGTGTAATATTATCTCAATAAAAGTAATACATATATATATATAATGCTTATATATACTCTATATATAATATATAAGTTGTTATACCTATTAGAATTTTGTCTATTTCGTTCAGAACAACCACCACCATAATATCAACTCAGTATACGATCTCGGCCCCCCTCCCTATGTATAATATAATAAGGGTCCCAACTATTAGCTCTATACTATACTCCCATATATATATAGTAGAAATATATCTATAAAAGTGTAATAGTCCTTATAATAATGTTAATACCGTATATTATATATATTTATATATATTAATAATATAATATATTATATTATAATATAATATATTATAGTATATATATATATATAGTATTATATATAAATAATCATATATATATATATATATATATAAATAATATATATACATGTATATATATATATATATATATATATATATATATATATATATATTATATATACTATATATATATATATATAGTATATATATATATATATATATATAAATATTACTAATATATATATATATATATATATGTATTATAATATATATATATAATATATATATATATATTAATATATAATATATATATATATATAATAAGATATATATATATATGGCGTAGGCAGGATTTCATTTAGGGGGGGGCAAAGTTGAGTGATATATTATATATAAATATATATATATATACTATAATATATACTTTTTTGGTATTATAGTAGACACTATATATATATATATATATATATATATATATATACCATACACACATTCTAATTTTATATAATTTTAATATACTAAATATATATTATGTAGGATTTCTACCGGAATTCCGGTCCGCCGGAATTTGACAGTTTTTTTCCGGTTCCGGTTCCCGCCGGCGAATTTTTCAAAATTCCGGCGGAACCGGAAATCAACCTGTTCGATCGGCCTGTAAAAGGCACTCTCCCTCCCATGGAAACATCTAAAATGTAAATTGGGATTGTGTGCGTGTGGGATTACAGTATTATCATTATAAATTTACTTACCTTCATTTAACGCATATCCGATCAACTTATTATTATGCACATAATTACCTACCTCAAATAAATCATCCGAATCAACAAGGCATTAATTAAAAAAGACCATTCCAGCAGCATTCTTAATAATCGCCTGTCTGTTTTGTATCGTTATGATATTTTGAGGGATCGATCATAATCACTCTTTTATTAAGACGTTTTAATATTCATATTAAGTGGCACAATGACACTGTATTCAATAGCTAATCAATTTTCAAAAGAAAGTGAAAGTCACTTACGTTTACATTTAGACGCTTTCACATTACTTACCAACAACTAAATGAAATATTATTTGAAATAAAAATATTATATAAATATTATTTATAAAATAAATATTATTTATTATTTTGTTATTATTTGAAATATTATGAAATATTCATTCAACTTTATTCAATTGACTATCAACATCATATATGTAATCTTAGTATTCCATATCATTTTTGTAATACAGATTGTCTCCCGCTATCATACTTTATCTCGTATCAAAGGGTCATATTCATAATTAACCTGGTACTTAACTACCAAGGTGGTTGTGAAGAAAATTCTCTCGAGCTCTCCGTTGCTTAGTTATATATTCAACAATGTTAGCCCATCATCTTTCAGGTCATTAAATAGAACAACAAACTATAATGGTGGCTTTAATCATGAGAATAACCGCTTTATGAAAAGTAGTATAATATCACATTAAGTTTGAATCTAATGCAAAAGGAATAAAAATCGTAACTTCACTATAATTCATTCAAATTCTATTTTATTTTATTTTTGTAAAAGAATTACTGAAACCGAGGAGAATAAAAATCACCAGTATATTGATTTCACTGCAATGCAA
>JABUQX010031492.1:55000-70000 GCA_015478945.1 Trachelipus rathkii | reverse complement strand
TATATATATATATATATATATATATATATATATATATATATATATATATATATATATATATATATATATATATATATATATATATATATATATATATATATATTTATATATATATATATATATATATATATATATATATATATATATATATATATAAGTTCCGTTCTTGAATAGGTCTGTGCACAGTGAGTTGTGAACTTAATAATAAAAATAAATAAATAATATATATATATATATATATATATATATATATATATATATATATATATATATATATATATATATATATATATATATATATATATATATATATATATATATATATGACTTATTGTGTTTTAGGATAGAGATGGTTATTCTAACCCTACCTTGCCTACCCAGAGGGCACGTCCCTGATATATATATATATATATATATATATATATATATATATATATATATATATATATATATATATATATATATATATATATATATATATATATATATATATATATATATATATATATATATATATATATATATATGTAACTGATAAGTGTAAATAATTTTATACTTTAAATTAGTTAAAATTTAATGCATATATAAACATATAATATTTGAAACTGATAAGTATAATGCATTTATATATAGTTAACAATATATATTTTACCAGTATTTTTAAGTATTACAGTATTACAAATACTCCTTCATAAGTTAATTGGTATAATGTATTTTATAAATTATCTATGATACGATTAGTGAAAGAATTTATATATATATATATATATATATATATATATATATATATATATATATATATATATATATATATAAATATATATATATATATATATATATATATATAACGTCCTCCCCAGGAAGGTCATGGCCTTCTAGGAAAACCATGACCTGTCAGTGGGACCCATAGACTTACTTCCTGTGTGTCACGGGCTCATCGAGTAAATCCGTTTGGTTGGCCAGGCCTATTGCGGATGCCGGGAAGTTTTCCCACTAGTAGCAAAGCACGCTACCAATGGTACTCATTAACGTCTGAGTGAGACGAAGCTAGAGTAAATGGAAATAGGTCCACGTTCCCCGCCCCACCCAATCCTGGACCTTGGGCCCTCTTGCTTGCTAAGCGAGTGCTCTACCCCTGAGCTAAGGAGTTCTCCATATTATATATATATATATATATATATATATATATATATATATATATATATATATATATATATATATATATATATATATTTATATATATTAAAATTTATATATATATATATATATATATATATATATATATATATATATATATATATATATATATATATATATATATATATATATATATAGAATATATATATATATATATATATATAAATATATATATATATATAAAGTTTAGACTTGACGGACATATCCCTATTGAAGGAGCAGAGCTTCTCTGGATAATTGCTACGTAGGATCCGGACGCTGAACCAACTTTTAAAGTGAAAGAAATTGATATTGAATCTGGTCGAAGATCTGAATTATTAACATTTGAAGAAGCAAGTCTCGTCTCGGAATTATTGCGGATCTTACAAAATACAATCTTACAACTGGGCAAATATTTGATAATGTGGATTTTCGCAACGACCAACTGTGTATGCGGATGTTTAGTTTTTGTAGACAAAAAATAAAATGAAAGATGCGCCTCCAAATGTTGAACATCCTCAAAAACTGAGATCCGCATCAGTGGATATCAAAAACTTTAAACCTCTCTCTCTCTCTCTCTCTCTCTCTCTCTCTCTATATATATATATATATATATATATATATATATATATATATATATATATATATATATATATATATATATATATATATATATATATATATATATATTTTTTTTTTTTTTTTTTTTTTTTTTTTTAACCACCACCACGTTTTTTTCCTTTTTTAGGGGGCAGAAAATAAAACAAGGAAAACCCCACCCAATCCCCAGCCTAAGGCAAATCTCTCAGGTGAGCGCAGACGTGGGCTTTAAAGAGAGGAAGATTAAATATAGTTGGAAAAACAGAAGAAGGCAAGGAGTTCCACAGAACAGAAGTAGCTGGAAAGAAAGAGGCACCACAACGAACAAGTCTGGGGTTCTCAATACTCACGCAAAATTCATGCGAGAGCATGGCACCCCTTGTATTGCGAGGGCGACGCAATGGAGGTGGAATACGAGCGGCCAACTCCCCTGAGCATCTACCGCTGTAGTACCTATAGAAAAGAGATAGTGCGCCAACGTCACGTCGCAGAGATAGAGGGTCAAGAGAGTTTGAAAGTAGAGGACAGTTTATTAGTCTCTTAGCTTTAGACTCAACCCTATCCAATAGAAGGGTGGAGCCGGAGCCCCCAAATGTGAGAACAGTACTCCATACAAGGGCTGAATAAGGCCCTTATATAACTGGAGCAGCTGTGCAGAGGAAAAATTCCCGCAACCTGAACAGAACTCCCAATTTCTTTGAGGTCATCTTTGCAACCATTGAAATATGAGTCCCCAACACAATTTATTGTTTATGTTAACACCAAGAATGTTTATATAGGAGAGACGTTAGAGCCGTCGAAGGAAATAGGAAAGTTGGGAGGGTGTCTTTGAGAGGGAGATGTAGAGAAGTTGAGTTTTTAAAGTTGATTTTTACAAGGTTGCGGTGACCCCACCGGAAATCCCATCCAGATCGGCAAGGATAGAATCGGAAAGCTGAAGACGAGAGGCAACCCTAGAAGAAAAAGAGGGAGCAGATTTAAAGTGAATAGAATAGTGTAGGGTTGAGTCATCGGCATAAGAGTGAACAGAGTTAGCAGAAGGAGGAGATCGTTGATGAAAAGTAGAAATAAAGTTGAAGATGAACCGAACCTTGCGGAACACCACAATAACAGGAAAGGGAGGAAGATGTCGCTCCATCAACGAGTGCTGATATAGAGCGATCGTGGAGAGAAAACTAGACAAGAGTACAAAGAGAAGGAGGAAACCCAAAGGAAGGGAGTTTAGAGAGACCGACGTGTGCCATATCCGGTCAAAAGCTTTCGAAATGTCAAGAGCCACACGCAAGACTCCCCATAGTCCTAAGGGCAGAAAATCATAAATCAGTAAGATAGGAAAGTATGTCACCAGTTGACCTCGAGCGATGAAAGCCATACTGATGATCGAAAAGAAGGGAATGGGATTGCAGATGTTCCAGAAATGAGAGTTAAGAAGAGTTTCAAAGATTTTAGATAGAATACAAGTGAGAGCTATGGGCGATAGTTAGAAGGACAGAGCGGCTACCTTTTTCGGAATCGGATATGTGCGCGCTTCCAGCACTGAGGAAAAAGTATTAGTATTAAGGCATAGAGAGAGTTGAACGAGGACAGGCACTAGCTCAGAAGCAAACTCCCACAAAACACGGGGAGGAATATCATCAGCCACTAGCCTTCCTGACGTTCATAGATCTCAGGATCCCATGCACACGATCATGTGTGTGTGTAATCACAGGTAAAGACATGGGAAACCTGAGAGGAGAAGGAGTAGGAGGGAGGGATCCCAGAATGTCCAGGATGAATTAGATGAAAAAATGAGGCCGAAGTGAGATTGGCCTTTCAGAAGGAGAGTTAGCAACAGAACCGTCAGAGCGAATAAGGAGAGGAAAGGTGATTTGAAAAGTTATAGGAGATGTTTTTGGCAAGGCCAGAAATTTTTGTATCTGTAGGAGAACCGTTATGTTGTCGCAACCTTCTTTTAGTGGAAAGTGCGCTAGCCTGTCGAATAGTTCTTAATGCCTGCAACGATTCCGAGCAGAATGAAAATTAGTAAGAGTAATAGGAGAATGAGAGTTTTTCCATGCCCGATACGCAATGTCTCTCTCCTTAATGGCGCGAGAACAAGCTTCATCGAACCATGGATTTTGGGGAGAAAAAGATTTAGTTGAAGATGGAATGAACCTGCTCATCCCATCGGTGATTACGGCCCCCACCTTTTCAGCGGTGACCGAGGCATCCCCGGAGTCAAAGCAGGATTCATTCCAAGAGTAGTTAGCCAAGAAACAACGCAATTCCCCCCAATTAGCCCGATTAAAGTGCCAGAAATTACGTTTAGGGCATGGTGGAGCTGCTGGAGAGAAAGTGTTATAATTAAGAGCTACAAGATTGTGGTCAGAGTTACCAATAGGAGGAGAAATGGTGTATTTATAACGAGAAGGAGTAGTGGTGAAACATAAGTCAAGCGTATTCAAGAATTGGTTAGGACGATCTGGAATATGTGTAGGTTCCTTAATTAACTGTTCCAGATCGTTGAGAATACTGAATGTTTTGGCCTCCTCCCGACCTGCATCAGTGTGAGAGGAGCCCAACCACTCAGTGTGGTGTACGTTGAAATCCCCTAAATAGAGGATCTCAGCATTTGGATGGGAAGAAGTAACAGTCTCATGAGAAGTAGTAAGATAGTCAAAAAAAACTTGAAAATCTGTTCCATTAGGGGAGCAGTAGCAGAAACACAAGATAATGATAGTGGTAGAGGAGTAATTTTGTTTAGACACAGAACATCGAAATTAGGAGACTCAAGATTTTGAGACGTGTTACAGGAGTGTTTATGTTTATATAGGCACAGACTCCACCATTCAGTCGGAAATTATAGAAAAGTTATAGTTGGAGATATTAAGTTTATTTTAAAAAGAATCCCTGGCTAGCTAGTCAGACAGTAATAAAATGTTAGATTGAGAGTTAGAGAGGTGATATTCCACAGAGACTCATGATTAGCACGCAGGCCGCGAACGTTAGCAAAGTCAATAGAAAACCCCCGCCTGCCACATCTACTTCGACCTGTCATTCGATCAGCCGCTCGCACAAACAAACGCACATGAAGCTCTGTTAGCTTAAAGGCTGGCGACTGCTTACTCAATCCACACACACATACACACACACACACACACACACACACACACACACACACACACACACACACATACTCATACAAACACACACATACGTGTTGATCGTGTACCAACAGCATAACTAAAACTACTGTTAGAAAAATAAAAGTATCCCAAGGTAATGAATTTGGGATATTTAGTTAAACCTAAAAATAAACTTTACGTTTTCCAATGTCAACAAAGAAAACATAAAAACAAAAATTTTATATGTTAAATAATGTTTAAAATTTGCACGTTTACTCAATCCACACACACACACACACAAACACACACACACACACAAGCGATCGTATACTAACAGGATAACTAAAACTACTGTTAGAGAAAAAAATTAAAGTATTCCAAGGTGATGGTAAACTTGGGATATTTAGTTAAAAACCTAAAAATAAACTTTACGTTATCCAATATTAATTAAAAGAAACACAAAAACTAAAATCCTATAATATGTTAAATAATGTTTAAAAGAATATAAAAATCAAACTAAAACTTAGCTTAAGATTCCAGAATGGTAAAAGTTTCAATCACAAAAAGTAAACATTAAAATCACGTGGCAAACAATCAAAATAATTAAAACAAAAATGCCAAAATCGAAACAATGAAATTTAAATTAAAACTTAAAAGAACTTTTAAAAACTTAAAAGTTAAATTAATTTATTTAAAAAAAGACACGAGAAGAAGGTACACACGACTTCACACCACAAGCGACAACTATCAACTATCTGAGTCAGTTATATAGAATCATGACCTAGCTGAATCTTGCGTACAAGCATATATATATATATATATATATATATATATATATATATATAGCATATATATATGTTGAGCAGCAGCAGCATAGCAGCTCTGAGAGGCAGGCAGATATATATTATATATATATATACATATATATTACATATATATTACATATATGTTATATATATATATATATATATATATACATATACATATATATATATATATATAGTATATATATATTATGTTATGTCTTATATACATATATATATATATTATGCTGGTTAAGTTAGATATATATATATATATATATATATATATATATATATATATATATATATATATTATATTTATATACATTTATATATATATACAAATATATATATATATATATATTATATATATATATATATATATATACATATATATATATATATATATATAAGTTATTACATATATATATATATATATATATATATATAAATGCATATATATATATATATATATACATATATATATATAAGATATATATATATATATATATATATATATATATATATATATAGCAGTATATATATTTCTTTATATATATATATATATAGAGCAGAGCAGGTTATATATATATATATATATATAGATATAGTAGTTAGGCAGCAGCAGCAGCAGTGAGAGAGAGTATATATATATATATATATATATATATATAGCATATATATATATATATATATATATATATATATATATATTTCTTTTAAAATAGATCTTAGTCCAGTATTTTATAAGAAACTTATATGAAATAATTTTTAAATGAGTTCAAATGAGGGGAAAACATAAAATTAAACCTCGAGAAATGACACAGAAAAAGTTATGGAAAAGCTCAATTTCATGCAGAAAAAGAAATTTGAGAATACAAGTGCGTGGCATACGAACATTTGTCTACGTGAGCTTCACCCCGAACCCCTGACCCGTGAGAATGTCGTATAAAATAAATAAAATTAATTCTTTTAATATTTCTGATACAGCGATATTTTGAGTATTTTCTCCATAGACAAATGTATATATATATATATTTTAACAAAGACTATATATATATATATATATATATATATATATATATATATATATATATATATATATATATATATATATATATATATATATATATATATATATATTATTTATATCAACATATATATATATATATTACAGTTATCACCGTCACTCACAGAGCCCTATTCAAGGAGGGGGTGTTGTACGCTCAAATGTTCACCCTCTAGCGCAAATTACGCCACTTCATAACTTCTTTAGGGTTGCTTCTCGGGGGTTTTTATTGCGTTAACTCTTCATTACAATTCATTTCCAACACTTCATGTTGTGTTATGTCTGGTCCATGTGTTGAAAATGTTGAAGTTGTCAAAAGTTAATGATTTGAATGGTTCCTCCATTGTTAATGATGTTAACGAAACTGGAGAACCGCCAAAGAAACAAAAAGAAAAGAAAGTGAAAAGGTGTTGAAGACTCTTAAATCATTGAAGAAGCAGCCCAGGATGATGAAATGGAAACAGCAAAAAGAAAAAGAAGAAACACTGTGATGAAGAAGTGGAAACACAAAATATTAAAACTACTCTTGAGATTTCATTAGATGAAAGCTCATTAAAGGAGTCTGCTAAGAAGAAAAAATATAAAAATAAGAAGCACGCAGAAGAGGAAGCGATAGAAGAAACTTCCGCTAATCAGTTTATTAATGCAGATTCTTCGATGATCGTGGATGAAGAGGAAAACGTTTCTATGATAAAGAGAATAAAAGAAACTTAAAGACTAATGAAGAAGACTTAAATATCTTTAGATATTTTTGTTTCTATTAATATTATTTTCTGTACCGTCCTTGAAAAGGGCAAAGCCCGTGAGTGGTGACATTATGTCATATATTATATATATATATATATATATATGGGGTATATATATATATATATATATATATATATATATATATATATATATATATATATATATATATATATATATATATATATATATATATATTATAGTTATTATATGGGAGATTTCTGTTTTTTATGCGAGTGAAGTTTCTTCGTTGGCATGTAAATTTCTGAATGAATTTTCGGTAATATAAAACTGAATGAAGGCGACCGTGAACGACAGTAAAGACGGCACCAACTGTAAAGAAAATAAAGGTAATATATATATGAATATTATATATATATATATATATATATCAATATATATATGTTTGCAAATATAAAGATTATATATATATATATATATATATATATATATATATATATATATATATATATATATATATATTGACAATCTTCCGCAATACACGCAGTGAATATGTTGTATTGATACTTGTCTTTCTGAGGCGTCAGCAAACAAAAGCCTCTAAAGAATGCACTTTAATTACTGTTTGCTATTATTAAATTTAGTATCAAACAATAAATTAAATTTACAAAGAAAAGCTGAGATAAATAAATAGCGTATCTGTTATGCGGTATGCTTTTCAGGAGCTTGCAAAAGAGTTCCTGAAGAAGCATACCTCCAACGGATGCGAAAAGCTAGAACGACATTTCAGCTTTTTCTCTTTTATAATTTAAATTTAATTTATTGATTGATATAAATTAATATAAATAAACAGTGAATTAAAAATCATTTTTAAATTTTTTTGCTTTGTGTCGCCTCGTTGATTAAATTATCAATATAGAGAGAGAAGAGAGAGAGAGAGTATATATATATATATATAGCAGCATATATATATATATATATATATATATATATATACATATATATATATATATATATATAATATATATAGTTAGTTAGTTATATAGTTATATATATATATATATATATATATATATATTATTGGTGATTATCTATATAAATTATTATATATTATCATATATATATATATATATTTCAATTTATCAAACTTTATGAAAATAAAAAATTAAATTGTAATAAAAGAAATGGTCAGAAATTTAAAAAATAAATGTTGACAAATCTTAGAAGAAATGAACATTTTTTTTCTTTACTTACTTGGAAACATTTTTTTGTCAGGAAATTAAAAACCAAGAATATTCACATTGAGAGGCAGTTTTGAGATCATTTTGCAAAGACTCCAACTTCAAAATCAGATTAAAAAAATAAAAAAATAAAAAAGCAGCAATCGATTGTCCAATTAAATTTTATTTTTATTTTCTTCCTTTTTTTTTTTAATGGATAAAATTAAATAAAAAAATAAATATTTACTGATTTAGAATCATAATTTTTGTAATTACATTTTTCCACAAACTTTTTAATTTTTTTTTACTCTTAATAATCCTGTCATAGTTTTTAATAATATTTTTCTTATATATATATTTTTATATACTCTTCATTATCATAGAGCTAATTTTAGCTACTTATTTTTTTTTGATGAAACATTAAAATAGTAAATTTTCTCTTTTCTTTGGAAGTGTTATGGAATTTTTAAAGATATAATTGAATACACCGACATTAAATTATATTTAGAGCACATCGAAATTAATATTTTTAAAAAATGCCTTAAATTGCCATTTTTAGTTTTAAGTGACAAAACTTATTAGTTATTTAAACTACTTCATTTTCGGCAGTATTTAGAAAGTTATGAGATTTTTTTTATTATTATTATTTGTGACAAAATTTATCATTTTAAACGTTTCTGAAGTCTTTGTTTGAAATGAAGAACGCCATTACACTTTACATTATTATTGCATGTTATTCCTACTGCAAAGGAATAAAAAAAAGAAAAAAGGAAAAGAGCTTATTTACCTCTTTGAAGAAACGTTGAGAATCTTTGTGAAATGTGAACGACTCATTTGAAGCGGAAGTGGAAAGACGTTGAACCCTTTTCACGATTTCGTTTGGTTTCCGAGCCTGCAAAAGACGTAAGCTTAATTCATGCTTTCACACAAAAAATAAAAAAAAATAAAAAAAAAATTATAATGTTGCAAAATTTTGAATTAAATCCAAATTTAAAACTTTATTCAATGAATAGAAAATCAAATTAAAATTTGAATTAAGTTAGAAAAATCAAAACAAGTTAACTGAAAAGAAATTGTTAATGTTAAATAAAGATACATTTATTAAAAAATAAATAAATTAAAAAATAAAAAAAACAACAGGAATTTTAATTGTTAGTAATAAAAAATCTTTTTTTTTTCTTTTTCACACTTTCATTAGTCAATAAACAGTAGATTAGACTTGTTAAAGATTTAGGTTATTCTTTTATTTATATAAGGAACCCTTTTTAATGAAAGATTTCTACTTTACTTTGTGTTGGCATTACTAGTAGTCGAAACGTTGGTCATTTTTCCTGTTTGTTTGTCCATCTGTTTCACATGTTCTTCTTTCAACAACCATTTCTACGCCTTTGAAAAGAAAGTTAAAAACAAATATGAAAATAAGTATGCAATAAATAAATAAAAGTAAATAAATAAATGATTGAATGGCAAAATGTATTTCCCAATCAAATTTTTATAAAATTTACTCAGCCTCTATTTCATCTGCCAAACTACATTCCAGTCCGAAAGATAAATGGATCAAACAATAACTGGAAGCTCAAGGACGATGAGATCCTTTACAAATCCACTTGTTAGAAAGTTCGGAAATTGCGCACACTTGAATAAATCGAAAAGTATTTTGCCCAAGTAGAAAGGGTGACAATGTGTTGATACGCCCCATAATTTTTTTCTCTCACCCTTCCATGTCATTTATTATGTGATCAAAAGATTCAGAAATTGACTCCTCAGATTTTATTAAATTATGTTTTTAGTATGGGTGTATGTTTCTATTTTGTTTTTCTTAATATTTTATTTTACCGTCAACAAAGCAAATATTTTTGATCTGGGTCATTTTTTATGTAAAATTTATACTTGATAATTGTATCCATAAACCATAAATATCAAAGCAAGATGGATGTGTTTGGCATAAAAACTCCTAATAAAAGAAAGAGTCATATTTATTAATTTCTAAGATATATTAATTTGTACTTAAAAAGTCTTTGTAGTTTCGACTTTGAACTGAAGCCATGCAAAAAAATGAAGAAATGGTACTGTCAAATATAGATAAAAGTTTTATTCTTGTAAAAAGAATTTTTGAACTCTTCATCGTGAGTACGCATTAAAGGTATTTGTCACCGACTTAGTTTTTTTTGATTTAAAAATAGGAATAACCAAAATGAGGCAGTTATTATTAGGAAAGTAGTCGTAAAAGGGTTTCACCTAAGAGAAATACCGACGAAGAACCACATAAGTCTTGTGGTTCCTTGCCACGGAACTTCTAAGGAAAAAAAAAATTATAAAATTATTTTATATTATTATTTTTTCTTATAAATAAAAAAAATTCAAAACATTTTTTTTTACGTAAATAATTCTACCGCCTTGGCGGTTTTATCAACCCCTTAGGTCTGGTTAGCTTTGGCTAGGTAAGTTGAGAAAGTTCAACCAAAATAACGCTACAGAACACCCTTTTTTAAGATTTTGAATTAAGATATATCGTATGTGTAATCAAATGTATGTTACTAGACATTAAGTTCATAGCCTAATCAATATTATGTTACTAGATGTTAAGTTCATAGCCTATATTACACTACAAAAAGTTTCATATGCTTTAGCACCTTTATTTTGTTGATCGTCGCAATTGTGTTACTAACGGATAAAAATAACACATACCATTTAGCATTACTATTATTTTAGCGTCATGCCACACTCACACACCTTATTATAAAGTTGTAATAAAAAATATGTTGGTATGGCAGACATCTTAAAATGGAAGTAACTCTGAAATGGCATGTGTTATTTTATACATTAATAACACATAACTCTAAAATGTCATGTTATTTTAAGCATTAAAAAAACACATAACTCTGAAATGGAAGAGCCGGAGCAAAAGCCGACGCCAACGAACTTCAAAATATTCGAACGGGAGCGGGAATGGGGATTCTAATATGCTGCCCCCCTAGTTGGAGCTGCCAAAAAGAGTTGTTTGTTCCGCATCCCTGAAGGAAGCTCACCACAAAATAAAAAAAGGAAACTTTACAATTTTTGAGACAGGATGATATTTTGAAGGAAGAATGACGTCATCGATAAATTTATCTCCTTCTCCCTAAATATCATCAAAAATAATAACTTTAACACTAACTTTAATATCGCTAGCAAACCTTCAACTACATAGTTTATTATTATTATTATTATTATTATTATTATTATTATTATTATTATTATTATTATTATTATTATTATTATTATTATTATTATTATTATTATTATTATTATTATTATTATTATTATTATTATTATTATTATCATTATTATTATTATTATTATTATTATTATTATTATTATTATTATTATTATTATTATTATTATTATTATTATTATTATTATTATTATTATTATTATTATTATTATTACTACTATTAATATGGATGTCAATACTAAGATTACCGTTATTATTCAATTTATCATATTGTATTTATAAATATTATTATTGATATTATTATTATTATGTTGATTGCTATTATTTTGCTAATATTATGTATTCGAATTGTACTAAAATTGGTTTTGGGATTACATTAAGCTCAATTCTTAAACCCAAATACTTAAATTTAATCATATTTACATTATTTTGGGGCTCAAAGGACACAACATTGTGTTGCAATTAGTGGCCCCCTTTCAGAAATTGTATACCATTAAGTATTGTATTTACTACAACTAAATATTATAAATGTATGTCAAACTTAATAATGTATATTGTTATTTTCTGAACAAAGCATTCTCATTTATTATTATTATTATTATTATGATTATTATTATTATTATTATTATTATTATTATTATTATTATTATTATTATTATTATTATTATTATTATTATTATTATTATTATTATTATTATTATTATTATTATTATTATTATTATTATTATTAATATTATTATTAATATTATTATTATCATCATCATCATCATCATCATCATCATCATCATCATCATCATCATCATCATCATCATCATCATCATCATCATCATCATCATCATCATCATTATTATTATTATTATTATTATTATTATTATTATTATTATTATTATTATTATTATTATTATTATTATTATTATTATTTTTATTATTATTATTATTATTATTATTATTATTATTATTATTATTATTATTATTATTATTATTATTATTATTATTATCGTATGTCTGCCAGTAATACAACCCCTGATATCTCTTCTCATTTCAAAGCAGGGTAACTTGTTTGATTGGCAGTATTGGATTGGGTGCCGTACTGTCATTAGTTTGTAACATTTCATTAAGTTTTAAATCAATTTTGACGGAACTGACATATAAACGACTTATTGCTAAGCTAGTATGGGTACTAATTGTTGTTTGCTTGTCTGCCTCTCAAGATGGGATACGTTTGCTGTATTGGAGGTCAACTCTCAAGAGAAAGCAACCAACATTTATTGATTCCAATAATTTATGTTTTTCTTTTGCGTATTATGCACTAAATTTATAAGTTTTTAAAATAAAATTGTCAATTTTTGGAAAAGAAATTTACCTAATTGAGCCTGTAAAACACGAAATTGCTGGTAGTAAGTTGCTATCTATAGTGATGCTGCTCTAAATGAATTCTTTTTAACAATGTATGCTTAGTGTTTCTAAAAGTTTCAACTGGAAATAAAGCTAGAATACAGAAATATAATCTTAACAAAGTTGCGAAAAAATTAGAAAGTTATACGACTGTGGAAAACATTAGTAAAAATTCAAAAATAAATTTTGCGTAGCATATAAAAAGTGAAGAAAACTTCGTTAAATCAATTGACGGCTTGTTTGACGAAGCCGTTAAAAATGCTTTTGAAAAAATGAAAATTGAAGAAGATGAGCAACCTCTTTTAAAACAAATAGAAAGACGTTTTCCAGGTGGCTGATTGGGGTAGACAGATTTCTGACTGACAAGTAACGAAGAAACTCGAAAAGCCCGAAAAGAGACAAAGAAAGAGAAGCAATTGCAAGAAACTCCGAGTACATCTGAAGCAATGGACCTACTTAGTAAGTATTATTATTTTTTATTATATTACCTAAGCATCTATTTTAAATTAAAATTAAGACGCCGATAAACTTTTATTTTTCACAGAAAATGATGATTACTACAACGAATATGAAATTCGCTTGGATGAAGTTCAAATTTCAGAGAAAAATTCGAATGAAGAAAGTTGCATTTTTGTACCTCCTGTTCAACATAAGAGAAAACGAGCACGAAGGGAACTAATAACCCAAAAATATCAGCACCTCTCGACAAATGTCAAGGGAGTGAAGAGAGGCAGTTTAAATACTGAACTCGCTTTTAAAGCATTACACTTAAATACTAATGAATACGCGATAAATTGAGTGCCAATAAAAAACACAACTGAATATATTTATCACACGCAGTACTAAAGTCATTAAAGAGATATTTATAGAATTAGAATTAAATGCAGTTACAATTAATTGGGATTTGAAACAGAAATGTTTAGTTTCTGTAGCTACAAGAAACGAAATGGAAAAGCTAATAGCAGTTCCAGATATTCCAAAAACTATAGTTTTAAAAATAAGTTCAGCGGCAATCGACTCCGTTGAAAAATGGGACTTTCAAGACTAAGTCCACAAATTGGTTTATGATTCAACAATTGGAAACACTGACAGAATTTAATGGGGGCCGCAGTTTTCACAGACCCAAAATTAAACAGAAGCTTGTTATTTATGTGATGAAAATATAATGTTGTTGAAATATTCTCTCTACAGTATTCCGTGAAATGTTTCCCCCTTCATCAGGTCCAGATATTCAATCGTTTATATTTAAAAATTGCTGGACAAAAATTAAGAAATAAAATTTCATAGATGAACTGCGAGACATGAAAGCGATTCTAAAGGAAGGAAACTTTTAAAACATAATTGATTTTCGCCAGCATAATATAACTAAAAACTGGCCACTTGAAGATTTTAGAGAATTGCTGGATATAATTTTGCTATCCTTGGGAGAGAAAGTTACTACTCAAATCCGTAAATCTATAGTTTGCCTTCAAACAAGATGGATGCAAAAAAAAAAAAAAAAAAATTATGCAATGAAAATTTACATATTTCGTGATCAATTCCCACTTAATCGGTAGAGTCCAATTCTCTGCTTCAAAAAATTGCTTTTATGGTGAAATATTACTGTACTTACTGGTTCACGACAGCTCGTGCCGAAAAGACTCCAATAAATGATATAAACGTTTTACGATCAGTAGTTCAGCATCCAAATGAAAAATCTCTAACACGTCACTAA
>JABUQX010031492.1:45000-47500 GCA_015478945.1 Trachelipus rathkii | reverse complement strand
CCATAATTTTGCGCGAAATAATCCAGGAGTAATTTCAAATGTACATTTTCAGTAATATGTTGCACTCAAAAAAAAAAAAAAAAAAAAAAAAAAAAAAAACATTTGAAGCTTTTTTAAAAATTCCCTTGCTACTTTCTCCTTGTAACTCAGTACTGCTTAAAACTAATGGTCTTTAAATAATTCCATTATTTGTGGATGGGTGAATATGCTTGATTTTAATTTATTGAAGCTTACACTCCCTGGAGAATTTTTAACGTAAGTTCGTGAATGCAGGATATTTCACATTCAAAACTTTAGCAAAATTTTTCATAAGCTCCAAATTAACATGCTGCTGGAGATCAAGTCTTTGCTTAGCTCTTTCAAAGTCTTTTAGAAGACATTTTCCGTTCCACAAATTTATGACTGTTTTTGAGATTTTCTGGTGCCACTGTTCCACTCACAGAGGGAGTTATAATACTTGGTGTAGTCAGCTTGCAGTCCGAATAAAATGACAGTTACCTTAAAATCACTACAAACTTCCAACTAATGTTTTTGTTTATGTTCTACTCATACCAGGAAATTGTTGTTATTATTTGGAAGTGTTTCTTTTGTGCTGGTAGTATATGTCGTATGATGATAAAAAGGCAACCTATTTCTATTGTGTTGGGAACTACTTTCAGACTTGTTTTGCGGTATCAATGAATTGGCGTCACTGATCAGGAATGTGGCTCAGTCACTGCATCCATCAGATCAGCCATCGTTTGTTCTGCAGCAAGCTGTGCCACCTTCGGTTTTATAGATTTGCTTGAGTCCTTTATTTCTAGTTCGAAAGGTTGTCACTTTCAAAGAGTGGTGTAAAAAATTCAATTGTTGTAACCTGGAGTCCAAAAGTTCTGTATTATTTTTTGGAAGTTTAAAATCTCCGATAAAGTCATTGAGCTTTCTTTCTGTAATCATGTGATTGAAGGAAGTTTTAGACAAGTAGTCCACATCTCCTAAAGTTTGAAACCAAGCGTTTGTAGAAACAATGTTATTTTCGTCAGAATCAAAATAATTTTTTTTTTTACGGTTTTAGGAACAGGAATTCCTTCGCCCTGAAGCACAACTCGAAGTGTAGGGAGTATATTATGAGGGTTCAGAAGAAGTGTTGATTTTTTCTTTTGGACCTACACAGTGGTGAGCTGGAGTCGGTTTGCAGCCCGTTTGGCCAGCCGATAGTTAAACTTTTAAAGGAAAGCGAACTGGTAATTAACTATATTTGCTGTTTGATTTAACAGGAAAGCTAAAATTCAGCTAACATTTATGGCAAAGCATGGAACCGTTTGCTAAAATATGATATCTCACCATTGGAATACCTTTTTATTGAGGCAAAATACAGAAATAACAGTCAATATTGCGATTTCTAGGTTCCCTCCAAGCCCTGAATATTTCAAACTGTATACAACGTCTTTTTTCTAGTACCCATGAATATAGTTTGGATAAATACGTAGTGCAACATATGTGAGTGTCCAGTTTTGTTCATGTCCCTCAGTTTAGAGCAGTAATACAAGAAATATACCCTTTTATAATTAAAGTAATCGAACACTTCCTCAAATCAAATATCACCTCTTCGTATATATAAAAGGTTTCCCAGATTATTTACACACTTCCGGGCAGTGGCGGCTCTAGACTTTGCTGGGCCCTGAGCGGCAATGGAAGTCCTAGGCTTTGCAGGGTCCTGGGAGGTGTTTTCGCAGAAAACATACACAAGTATATAAAGTATTAAAATCTGCAAATTATATATATATATATATATATATATATATATATATATATATATATATATATATATATATAATATATATAATATATATATTATATATATCATATATATATATATTATAATATTAATATTATTATATATATAAAATATTATATATAATATAATATTGCAGGCCAGGCCTTTTCATGCGAAATGGGGCGTTAAATCTGTTAGCCTTTGCATGCGTGCGAGGCCCTGCCCTGGAGCCGCCACTGCTTCCGGGTATCTTAATAAATATACTACTCAATATATGACAATTGAATGGCAGCAGAAATAAATTATCACAAACAAATTCTCATTTATGAACTTGTGGATAGAACATTACGACCACTCCCAAACAACACTTCATAAGAACTGAGATCCATTATCAAGCAACAATTTTACTAATCATTTGGTGATCAGGTGCTGATATCGTGTTATGAAAATTGAGACTGCCGTTTGCTGTTTTGCCAATTGTTGCCTGTAGAAATCCAAAACATATTGGTAAAACAAGGCAATTTTAGAACATTTCATAATTTGGAAACTTGAGCTAAGATGAAATATTCTTTGATAGTTTCGATATCGGTGACCCTTAAATTTTGAAGAAAGCAAACATTTAATTTTAATTTGGTAATTTTAGTACTTATTAATTTGCAGCCTTAATTATACAAATAAATTCCCCCCTCCCGCAAATAATGTACTGGCCCATATATACAAACTTCATCTCTCCTAAAAACGGAG
>JABUQX010031492.1:0-40000 GCA_015478945.1 Trachelipus rathkii | reverse complement strand
ATGAATGTATTAAGGTAGCAATTTGGTGAAAAGGTAAAGAAATGAAATTAAAAGAGATATTTTACTAAAAATCGTTATTGCGATGATACTCACGCTTAAAATGTTATTCCTTGACATGGAGAAGATGCCAAAAATATCAGTTTTTAAAGGTTCTTCGGTGATTTCTTTGAGACAATCCATCTGTAAAAAAAAATTATTGTTGTTCATTAAATTAACACATTTAATTTAGGAAGATTAAAATGGATTAGAAATAACAATTATTTTGAGGAAATATTGCTCGCATCTTTAGCAATGCATTATATTGAAACCCTTTCTGATTTTCTATTTGCAAAGTATAACTGTCAAATTGAACTACAAAAACATTTAACGAAGGTTTATGAAGTTAATTTGAGTGGAAAATTAATTTCAAAATACAAACTAAATTTATTCCAAAATTTGATAACTTTTACAAAGATTTAGATGAGGAACTTTTTTAAAAACTTAGAATGTTGTTAACCCTTCCGTTAGTTACAAATGCCAACCTGTTTCAATATCCTTTGCGCCGTGACATCATTTTCAATTATTTCGCAGTCCTTTTTTAGAAGGAACCTACGTCCTTTAATAGCTAATTGGTTAGTGAATTTCATCTGTAGATTTAGAGACTATTTATTACCGTAAATCAGGATAAGAAAAAGAGTTTTTATTTGTTAAACAAAAAATTTCAAATACACGTTTGTTTTTAAAGAAAAATGACTGGATAAACTAATATGAAAAGCTTCCTACCTCATTTTCAATGTCGTCTGCCAATTTTCCTTCTAAATAGATAGCCAAAAGGGACATAAATGCAAGAACTGAATTTCCAATGTTTAAAAAATAATTTTCTTCAGTAGTAGAAAATGTAAAGAAGAATAAGTCAACAATAAAAATTAATCTGAATATATTTATGAAAAATAGAAATGGAGACATCATTACTACAAACGAAATGTATTGGTTTCTTATCTTCTCGCTTCTTTTCAATAATGGATAAATGTCTATTGGTGTATAAAGATTTCTAATCTCTTTGAAAATGATTTGTGCTGCTCTTTCTTGATTTCCAGTTTGTTCAAAGGAAACACAACTCGTCAGATTAATATTTATTAAATGAAATCTATATTTAAACATAATCCCTCCTAATACGAACATCATTGTCGGGATTGAAACCATGTACAGTACCCAAATGTAAGTGATAAACAAACAATAAACAACTATTGTATGGTTAGTGGAAGGTTGTATTGGTTGTAGGAAGGTTGCCATATAATATTTTGAATGCATTACAGTTTTACCAAGAAATATTAAAAAATTCAAAATAATATAAAGAAACAAAAATGTATTACTATTCAAAAACGTTTGAAACTTCTCATCACGTTTAATCACCAAATTTCGAAAAAAAATTTCAAACTTTTGCCGATAAAACACTGAACGATAAATGAAGCACAGACATACCAAGAACAAAGTAAATGCGTAAATAACTTCAGAAGCAACCAGTGATGAGTATGGATTCATCTCGAAAAATTTTCCGCTCCATAAATGATCTGTATAAATAATAATAATAATAATAATAATAATAATAATAATAATAATAATAATAATAATAATAATAATAATAATAATAATAATAATAATAATAATGGTTGCTTGAGACTGTTCAACTTGAATATAGGAAACATCGCACTGGCATAAGAAATATTCATGAATGTATTGAATAATAAAGAAGAACAATCGAAATTTAAACTCCTACCCTTTACGAGGAAGCTATAGGATTCTGCTATTTATAAGAGCTTGACTCCAGGAACGAAAATCAATAAAAAATGTATCATAATTTCAATAATTTTAGGGTAAATATATTACAATATAGTGGTAACCTAACCTAATTTAACCTAACCTAACCTAACCTACCTAACCTAAACCTAACCTAACCTAACCTAACCCTAACCCTATTAACCTAAACCAAACCTAACCTATACCATACCTACCTAAATTATATTAACGGACGCTCCCAACCTTCTTGATAAATGTCCTAAGATTGAATAAAGAAGCTGCGAAAACATATTGCATATCCAGTTCTAGGAATGATAGTTAAATAAAATTAATTATGAGCTGCAACTTAAAATTCTCTAAACAGAAAACTTTGATTCTTCTATTATTTATTAACATATAAAACTAAATAATGTTAAATTTTGAGTTGTATCACTCTTCCTGAGCACAGACGATATATTTACTGTTCTGTGAGGCGGATGT
Source organism: Trachelipus rathkii (assembly GCA_015478945.1). Lineage (NCBI taxonomy): Eukaryota > Metazoa > Arthropoda > Malacostraca > Isopoda > Trachelipodidae > Trachelipus > Trachelipus rathkii. Next base: position 37,744 of record JABUQX010031492.1, on the reverse strand, counting down.
AACGCCTTCAAACATGAGAAAGCATCGGCGTTCAAGGAACAACTCTTTTGCAGAATCGAACAATAATCCCTTTTAATATTATTATTATATTATCTATTTATTATTCATTATTGATTATTATTATCTATTATTATTATTATTATTATTATTATTATTATTATTATTATTATTATTATTATTATTATTATTATTATTATTATTATTATTATTATTATTATTATTATTATTATTATTATTAAATTATTATTATTATTATTATTATTATTTATTATTTTATTATTAATTACCTGGGGGTGAAACAAGCTTCAAAGTTGCGAGAAGAAAGCCTTCTTTGAGTTTTCTTAGTTTTCAAGGAAATTTGGAAGGGAAAATATTACTTGTGAAATAGTACAAGATCTAAACTATTTTACCTTTATTCTGTCCATATCTTAATAAAAAAAATTAAAAAATAAAATCGGAGAGGAAATCAATAATACTAATACACTACTACTACTACTACTACTACTACTACAACAACGACTATGTCATGATGTATATGATACCAATAATACTACTGTTACTACTGCTACTACGAATATTAACCACTAATTACTTCCACTACTACTATTACTATCCACGAGTCTAGGACTACTACTGCTAGTAGTATAACTATTACTAATAATTGACTACTGACTTCACAACTACTACTTTCTACGAACAAATAAGAATAAATAATAATAAGTAATAATATAATAATAATAATAAAATAATAATAATTATAATATAATTATAATTATAATTAATAATAATTTATAAAATAATAATATAATAAGAGTAATAATTAATAATAATAATTATAATAATTAATAATATATACATAATAAAATATACATAATAATAATAATAATAATAATAATGGAAATCATAATAATCAATAATTAATAATAATACATTAATAATTGTTATATTGTTTAATTGCTTAATTGGTAATTTTGTCAATCTGTAATTATAATTATAATGTTATTAAATATATCTAATAAATAATAATAATCAATAATAATAATAATAATAATAATTAATAATAATAATAATAATAATAATAATAATAATAATAACTATTTATGAAGAATAATTATCTAATGATAATATTTTTTCAAGAATGAGAAAGAGAAAATAATAATAAAATAATATATAATAATAATAATAATAATAATAATAATAATAATAATAATAATAATAACATTCAAGAATAATGAGAATTGATCATTATAATCAATTGTAATCCATAATTATTATTCTAATATAATTTAATTAAATTATAAAAAACTTAATAATGTACATAATAATTAATAATAAGCGTAATAATAATAATTAATAATTTAATAATACTAATAATTAATTATAATAATATATAAGAATAATAATAATTAATAATAATTAATTAATTATAATTATAATCTAATATATTATAATTATAAGTGTATACATAAAATTTTCAATAATTTAATAATATAATAATAATAAGAGTTAATAAAATAATAATATAATAATTATAATTAATGAATAATAATTAAATAAAAATTTAATAATAATAATAATAATAATAATAATATAATAATAATAATAATAATAATAATAATTATAAATCTGTAATTTGTAATTGCTAATGGTGTAATTTGTAATTCTAAATTATTCATATTATAATATAATAATTAAAATAATAATAATTAATAATAATAATAATAATAATAAAATAATATATAATAATCAATATATAATAATAATAATATAATAAATAATAATTAATGATAATTCATATAATTAACATATACAATATATATTAATAATAATACAATAATAATTAATTAATAATACATAATAATAATAATAATAATAATACATAATAATAATAATAATCAAATAATAATAATAATAACAATAACCTATAATTAATAATAATAATAATAATAATTTAAAATTATAATTAAATTAAATTATAATTATAATTTATAATATCAATAATAATAATGATATAATAATAATATAAGTAATACTAATAATAATTAATAATATATGAATAGATAATAATATAATAATAAATAATAATCACATATTAATAATAATAATAATAATAATAATAAATAATAATAATAATTACTAATATATTAATAATAAATGAATAACTTTCAAAAGCAGCGATAAAGATCATAATCATAATAATAATAATAATAATAATAATAATAATAATAATAATAATAATAATAATAAATAATATAATAGTAATAATAGTAATAATAATAATAATAAATCATCTCTACTAAAACTAAGAATTTTATAAAGAGTTCGCTACTCTCTCAATTCCTCTATTACTCTTGAATGGAAGGAGGAAAGTTCACTTTGCAATAACAATTACAGTAATTATTTTATCAGTTGAAATGTATCTAAATTGCCACTTTAATTTATTCGATGTCGAATTCAATATTTGTTATATCTATAAAGTTAAAGATATAAAAGAAAAATATTATATTTTTTGATTTCATGTTTATAAAAACTTATTAATAGACTTTACAATATAATAACTATATATAACTTTCTTGTTCAATTCAAAGGGTTTTGTTTTCTTTCAGAACTTTAAGGATTTAAATAGGGCAATCATTAAGTGTAATTTTTTCATAGCAAAGGTAAAAACATTATTATTATTATTATTATTATATTATTATTATTATTATTATTATTATTATTATTTTATCTTATTGGACTTATTATTTATCTATTTTATATTATTCTTTATTTTTATTCATTATTTATATGTATTATTATTATTATTATTATTATATATTATTATTATTATTATAAATAAATAATAAACCATCTCGATAAGAACTTTGCGATGACTTTTTAACTTTAAAAATTTATAAATTTAAATTAAAAATATTAATTTAAATTAACATAAATTTATATAAATTTAAATTACTATAAATTTAAAATATTATTTTACCAATAAGGGAAATCTACCTATAGACCTTCCATAAAATGTAGTGCACTTACTTATTGGACATTATTTTGGCTTAACTTAAAGTTTATATATTTTACCCACTGTTCTGCTTGCTCTGTGTGGCTCATTTACTATCCTTAGTCATTCCTCAGGGTTCGATGTTAACAACAATATATCATCAGAAGATCGTATATTTTTTAGATACAATTTATTTATTTTTATACCTTTCCAATTCAGCATTCAAAATATATTCCCTAATAATGTTGTGATTATTTTGATGAAATTCCATATTGCTAACTCTGTTTTTAATTTGTGCTTCTTTATTCTCCTCAAATAATTTATATGTTGATGTAGCATTTTCTTAAACATGCCTTAAAGTGTCAACATATGGTTTCCAAAACTCAGACTATTCATTCAATGCAAGTGTTCGCATTAAGCTAAATGATTTGAATAATAATCTAGAAAACACCAATCATAGAACTTGTTTTATTCACTCCTCTATTGTACTAATTTGATGTGATCATTTGTGCCATAACTAACTCTAAATCTTGCTTCTCTATATGACTGAATAAAGTCAAGTTCTTTAGTAACTTCGATGGTAATGATTTTAGTAGTTGGTGCAAGACTGGAAGAAGTAAATAGTCTATAATATTAATCTTCTTTATCTTGACAATCCGTATTGTATTGAAAGTATAGAGACTGTATGAGAGAAAGGTTTTTTTTTTTTTTATTTATTTTATAGAAATACTGCAAATATCATGGCAATGTTCTCTTTTTTAAGTGGTTCTTATGAAATGTGTTATTTCCGTGGGAGTTAAAAAGGGACATTCATACTATTGTCAGTTTTATTTATAGGTCCTTCATCATTATTGATATATAATATAATATGATATATATATCTATATATATAGTATAATTTATTATTATATATAATATATATATATATATATATATATATATATATAATTATTATATATATTTATATATATATATATAATTATATATATTATACTATATATATATCTATTATATATATATATATAAGTATATAATATATATATATATTATATATATAATATATATATATATATATATATATATCAACAATGATGAGCGACCTATAAATAAAAACTGACAATAGCATGCATGCCCTTTATTAACGTCCACACTGAAAATAATATATATCTATATATTATATATATTATATATATATATTATATATATACTTATATATATGTAGTACCTATAATATATATATATAATTACTATTATATATTAATATATATACTATATATATAGCCATATATACATATATAAATATCTATAATATATTATATAATATATATATATATATTAATATATATATATATATATATTATAATTATATATATATATATTATATATATATAATATATAATATACTTAATATATATATATATCTATAAATATAATTAAATATATTATCTTATATATATATATATTATATTATATACTATTATATATTAAATATTATATTTACTATAATATAAAATATATATATATAATAATATATATATATATATATAACAATAATATATATTATATAATAAATATATATATATATATAAATAATATATATATAATATAATATATATATATATATATATAATAACTGTGTATATAACTATATAATAATATATATCTATATTATATACTAATATATATATATATTAATAGTATATATATATATATATATATAAAAATGAAGTTGTAATTATAGCACTGTGATAAAAAAATATATAGATTTGCAATATTGAGTGTCACTATTTGTGGAAAAACTTATCACATTTCCTTTTAAATTCTATTTCTTTTCCTAACAAATTACTCTTGTTTACCCATTTTCTCAATTTGTAAGTAATTTATTAGACAGTGTGCTTTTTGCCAATATATATATATATAATATATATATAGTGATATATATATACTTATCTTATATAATATATTTAATATATATATAATAATATATATATATACTTTAATAGTGTATCTATCAAGTATATATATATATCTTATATATATATATCTATAATTGATGACTATACATATATTCAATAGATATATTACTATATTTATATATTATATTAGTACTAATATATATAATAAATATAAATACTTAACTATAATAGATAATATAGACATAAAAATAGAATATACCGATTTCATATTCTACATATATATATATATATATACTATATAATATATAGGCTATATATAATATAACTCATACATTCTATATATATATATTCTATCTATATATTATAATACTATATACAGTATTCGACAATAGTTAAGCATATATAAATATATATTAGTTAATATAATATAGCCCTAATATAACTATAATATTCAGTAGATAATATACCCTAATATAATAATATATCTATTGATATATAACATTATACTTAATATACATACTATATACTATATATATATTACTATTATTAGATACCATATATATATATCTATATATTACAGTATATATATATATAGATAGGTATCTATATATATATATACTCTATAATATATATATATATTATATATATATATCATAATATAATATATATATATTATGAAACTGTCCATTATACTATATATTCATTATATGGCCATTATATCTTATATAATCAGTATATCATATGATTATATATCTACAGAATAATTTTACATTATATATATATCATGATATATACTATATTACTATATATATTATATAGTATATATTATTACTATACTAATCTATATAACGGTAACTCAATCCTATATATATATATTATTATCAACTCTACTCTCTATATATATATATAATATATATATATAATATATATATAGTATATATATATATATATACTATATATATATATACTAATATTATATATATATTATATATATATATATGGACTACCCAAAATTATATATATATATATTATACTTTATATATATAATATGTATACTTAATATATATTTTTATAAACTACTATAATGTTAATTACTATAATAATAGATACATTAGACCCTATATATATATAGATTATATATATATAATATATGATTATATTATATAACCATAATATATATATTACTATTTATATAATATATATATATAATATTATATATATATATATATATATATTATATACTGTATATAGCTATATATCATTTAATATATATACTATATATATTTATATAGAGTTATATTCAAGTTAGTCACAGGCAGCTCATTCGGTCAATGTCTGACCTACCTGACCGCGATGCGCTCACATCGCTTAATCAGGTGGATATTTTTTACTCAGCTACTGTGTGTGTGTGTTTTTTATCTTTTTTTTTTTTTTTTTTATTTTTTAATTTCGCCATCTACTAAGTAACTTTACTATATATTTTTATTTTTTTTTTTTTTAGATTCGAATAATTTTCTTTCCATTGGTTTAATTTTCTTTTTATTATTTAAATTTTATCTTTCATTTAATTGTTTTTATTTATCTTCATTTATTTTTTTTTTTTTTCTTTTTGATACGTTATGTTAGTCTTTATTTTAACTTTAATATTTACTTTGTTCATGTTCTTTCATGGGCCTTTTTTTATATGGCGGTGTAACCTTGGTTGACTTGCGTACTCGCCATTTTGGTCTTTATAACAGCTGTCCATCTTGTTAATCTTCGTCATAATTTTCATCGTCGTTGATCGTCGTTTTAGCAAATCCGTCGTCTCATCGGCGCTGCCTATCGTCGCTTTTTTGATTTATTGTCTTTTTTTTTTTTAACAATTCGGGAGATCCCGTCGCATTCGTAGCAAGAACCACCGCAAAGAACCGCCTAAGTAGGCAAGGCCAATAAGCCTTAAGGTGTACTTCATACGTTTTATACGTGAATTTTATTATTTTAACTTGAAACAACGAGAGTTCAAAGCATAGATTTTATATTTTACTCGAAAAACAATAGTTCAATAAATAAACTTACCACAAATATTTTCATCACCCGCACCCACGTGGTCGCTACTCACGAATTTTCACCGTCCCTTTTCATCATTGCTTAAACTTCCTTACCAGCTCAAGCCTCACCGTCTTTATATGTTCGAGTTCCCCATCGGTCATAAATCAAAATAGAACTCGACCTCTTACCACCAAGGCAAACCGCGGACCTTTTTAACCACACCTCCAGCGATACGACTTAGTAGAATATAAATTTAATTTCCAGGTTTATAAAGCAAGTCCCGGCTTCCCAATAATAATAATAATTAATAATAATAATAATAATAATAATAATTAATAATAAAATATAATAATAAAATAATAATAATAATATGTAATATATAAATAATTTATTATATATATATTATATATAATATACTAGATATATATATATTATATATATATTATATTATATATTATACTATATATACATACTATGATACCATATTACTTAATTATATACTATGGATTATATATAATGAGAGAGAGAGAGAGGAGAGAGAGAGAGGTTAGAGAGAGGGCCGATTATGGAAGCAGTGCCCATTGTAGGAGAGAGAGAGAGATAGAGGAGGAGGAGACGAGAGAGGAGGCAGAGAGAGAGAAACTTGAGAGAGGAGAGAGAGACTGAGAGAGAGAGGCACGATGACTTCTGGACGAGCAGATGAAAAGTTTAAAACATCTACGCTTTTCAATGAAAAGAGAGAGAAGAGAGAGAAGAGAGAGAGAGAGACCGAGATGGACGAGAGAGAGCACGAACAGTTTCTGTTTGCGGTACTTTCGAATGCATTTACAATTTACGATCGTGTTTGAGACACTGAATTTTGTTTATTGAATCACTTTTTCGGAAACTCTTCCATTATTATCTCATATTTTGAATAATCTATTATTTTGCGTATTTTTTTTTATTATTTTTAATTTTATTTTTTTATATAAACATCTCTCATCCGAGAATCACAACGTGAAACGTTGCATTGAATGCGATTCCGTAAAAAGCACGTGGCAGACGTCCGTGCTATTATTCTCTTTAATTCGAAAAAATTATTCATTTTATTTGAAATATTTTATTCTATTTTTGTATTCGACTTATATTATTATATTATTTTTAATTATTCTTAATTATTTGCGTAACGTAGTTATTTTTATTTTTATTTTTGGTATTCAGGTTTGTTCAGCGAACACTCCAACACTCCGTGGCATCTACAAAAGCGAGCAGCAGACGAAGAGAGAGAGAGCAGACGGCCATCTACGAGGTGCATGGTGAGAGATAGAGAGAGAGAGAGATGATGAGAGGAGAGTAGACCGGTAGATTATATACTATAATTATATCATTTATAGGTATACTATATTATACATAAATTTATATATAATATATAATACTATATATACTATTATTATTGAGTATACCATTACTATATTTATATATAACCTTCGTTTGGCTGACCACTGATATTTTTCGGATCATTGACCTTGTCCGATACCCTATACCCAGCCTACACCTAGCCTAAACCTGCACCTAACCTGACCTAAAACCTAACCAACCTAACCTAACCTAACCTAACCTAACCTAACCCTAACCTAAATCCTAACCTAACCTAGCGCTATCCTACACTAGCCTACACCTATCCTACTCCCTGCACCTAGCCTCCGCCCCGCCCTTGAGGCGCATCCAAGTAACTGATGACCTAGCACTTTGGTAGTATCTGTCTAACTGAAGGTCATTGTGTAGAACCTCGTACCTGTATGATCTATCCTAAACTTATTCCATCCGTGTCACACCAACACACACACACACATAACACACTTGGACTTAATAAATATTTTAACATACACATCACACACACACACCACATTCACATGACACTTAACACACATCACTATGTCACTGTTATACACACATTACCTATGACACTTATACATTTTACACAATAACACTTACATTTACACTTATACACAATCGGTTTCACAAACACACACACACATAACACACACCCACTTACACTTATACACTCATGTCACTTATGGACAGCTTACTGCTCACCATAAGGAACTTTCACTTACATTTTACACTTATACACACGTATAAAACAAACGACCAACCCTTTGGTCTTCCATGGTCAATTTAGCCCATCCTAATTTTAGATACTTAACATTTTTATTAAAAACATATTACTTTACAGACCTTAAAGCAGTAAATCAGTAAAAATCAATAGAGGTCGTTAACTAACACTAGGGGAATATGTATGCTTTTGTTTTACTGTTTTTACTGCTTTAACTCATGTTCTACTGTTTTAACTTATATGTTTTTTAACTGCTTTTAACTCACAGTATCTCTATTTAACCATTACAACCTTAAAGCAGTAAAACAGAAATCAATAGAAGGTGTTACCTAACACCTAGGGGGATTAGTATGCTTTTGTTTTACTGTTTACTGCTTTTTAACTCATTGTTTTACTGCTTTAACTCATGTTTTACTGGCTTAAACTTCATATGTTTGACTTATAACTCACAATTCATTAAACATTAACATTACCATAAAGCTAGTAAATCAGTAAATCAATTAGAGATGCTACGAGGTGTGACTAACACCAAGGGGGGGGGGATTAGTTGCTTTTGTTTTACTGCTTTACTACTGTATTAACTCATGTTTTACTGCTTTTAACTCTCTGCTTTTACTGCTTTAACTTTCTGCTTTTACTGCTTTAACTTTCTGCTTTTACTGCTTTACTTTCCTGCTTTACTGCTTTAACTCCATATATTTATTAACATTATGTTTTTTTATTTTTGTTAATACTTTTTATTTATTTTTTATAATTTATTTTTTATTATTATTTTTATATTTTTATTATTTTTATTTTATTATACTTAGTGTTATTACTTCATGCCTATTGTTATATTATTCTGAGAAACACAACACACACACAACACCACACACACACACACACGCACACACACACACACTACACACACAAACACACACATACACTTACACATATACACTACATTCACTATGACACTTATACACACATCGCACTATGACACTACATTTTTACCCATGACAGCCTTACATTTACACTATACCACATTGCGGTCATCACACACACTTTCACATAGATTACTTATTACACACATTCACCTATGACACTCCTAACATTTGTCCATAGCACTTACATTTACACTTTACACTCCCACACAGTATTTACGTTAGACCTCACACAAAATTTAACTTACACTCACACAGATTTTCTTACACCACAGATTTTACTTACACTTGCACACAGATTTTACACACACACACACACACACCACACACACACACCCACAATACCCGAGCCGCACCGCACACCTCACTTACCACTATAAACGTGTATAATTTATTTAACCATTTATGTTTTATATAAACACGCTTACATTTATATTACTCATTCAAATATAAACTAAAATTATTTCAAAGTTTCTTAAAAACTTCTATAATAAATCAATCCATATCTTTGAGAACAAAGAATATATTAACTGTTAATACTTTTTGTTTATAATTTGCGAAATTCATCATTCCATCAGATTAACTCTACTGGTAATTTTAGAAATTTTATTAATAAACATATGTATTTACGTTACGTTCCTTGAATAGCACATAATATCAAGTTTCAAATCCAGTATAAGGCCAGCCCCTAGCACCCCTCTACATCAAGCCATGCTATGCACGTTTTGTTCTATTGACTTACTACTTTACATCATCTTTAGCCAATTAATAAGGTTATAATAAATAACAAAATAAAGTTCTTCTCTGCCCTAAACATACATGTATTGGTTTATTAAACATCATTCTAAGTTCATTTATTAAAATATAACAATTATTCACTCTACATTTATTATTATTCACTCGATATTAACTAAAAATATTTTCCAACAAGTATTTTTTTGGTTTTTAGAATAATTGCATTTTTTTTATATTTAGTTATTATTATTATCTTATGATACATTGGACAATCCATCACCGATGGAAAACACAAAACAGAACCCGCCTCACTCCTTATCAGCAATGAAAGAGATGATCACTTTCAACCCTTAACTTTCGTAATACCAGTTTAAATTTAGGATATCCTTTTTGTTGACCCCGAGGCGATATTTAAGCCTATTCCAGGCGTTCAAATATATTTCAAACTGACCTTTTTGTGTAAAATGTGGTGCAATAACTACGTCTTAGGCCTAAATTAGGACTAAATTGTAGGATAAGCCTTTTTGTAGACGGGCTAATTTAATCCTAATACCAGGTCAAAAGTAATTCCAGTATGGACAAGAATCATTGTTATTATTATTTTATAAATATATTTCAAACTTGAAACATGCATAGATTGGTAAGACCCTTTAAGCAGGTAAAAAGGAAAATGTTTCCTTACTTGTGATTGGTCGGCGTAATCCTTATCTCTATATGACTGCGCATGTGATTGGCTGAGAATTATTTTATCGTTTCTTTTGTCAGGTTTGCAAATTCTATTTATTCTCTATTGAGCAGGTGTTGTTTTACTTATCTTTTTAGCCCCAAACTCATTTTTAAAAATCATAGTCATTTTTAGCTGTTAAGCGGTGCACTAAGTTATCTGATTTGTATTAAAAGTGTTTTATTATTTTTACTAAGTGTATATCACACTATTTAAAATAAATCACTTTACATTGAGGAATAATTATTAATTTCACTAGAATAAGATAATAATTAATTCACCTATGTTCATAAGCAACCACCAGGTGCTCAGCATGAAGGACCCCACCCGCAAGACGCAGCCAACCCCGCACCCGCAGCGCATATTTCCCGCGTTTTCCCGCCCGTCACGCGTGCGCCCGCAAGCGCCAATATTCGCGCGGAATGAAATTTAGATAGTATACTACATCTTATTTACTATTAGTATATGACACATATTATATTATTAATATACATTATATAATGATTACCATCTACTAACCATCTTCTGGCCATTTCCTGGCATTCTCCTGTCCATCTTCTGGGCATCTACTGACATCTACTGACCATCTTCTGTTCATCAACTTATGACCATCTTCTGGCCATCTATTGGCCATCTTATGGCCATCTTACATTCGGCCATTCATTGCTGTTCACATCCAAAACTATGATAAAATGACTCATCCTTCATAGAGAGCCAAGATAGCTTAATATTCGAGTCATCTTCACTCGGGCGCTATCCTTCATGTCCATCTCCTTGCCATCTTCTCCATCTACTGTGGACATCCTCCCTGGGCAATCTTCAGTTTCATCTTCGAGGATATCTCCGGCTACTTCCTCCTTGCATTTTCTCCTAGTTATCTTTGGCCATCCTGGCCATCTCTTGGCAATCTCCTGTTTCATTCTTCTGGCCATCTATGGACTATCTCTTTGTCCATCTACTTTCATCTCCCTGGCCATTTCTGGCCCATCTACTGACACTTTCTGCCCATCTACTAGGCCATCTTCTGGCCATCGTTCTGCTATCTCTGGCCACCTACTACCTTCGACCATTCTCTGGCCCATCTCACGGAGCCATCTCCTGTCACATCTTGCTGGGCCATCTATGACATCTCTTGTCCATCTACTGGTTCTTCCTTGTCCATCTTTAGGCCATCTGGCCATTTTCTGGCCACCTTCTGGCATTCTCCTGTCCATCTTCTGGCCATCTTCTGTCCATTCTGTCCATCTACTGCCCATCTCCTGGCCATCTTTCTGTCCAAATCTACTGTCCATCTCCTGTGGTCCACTTCTTTCTGGATAAGCTACTGACCATCTTTCGCCATCTTCTGAGCCATCTTCTGGTGGCCATCTTCTGGCCATCTTCTGGGCAAGCTACTGACCATCTTATGGCCATCTACAGGATATCTCCTGCCATCTTCTGGCCATCTTACTGGCCCATCTCTTGCCCATCTTCTGGCCATCTACTGACTATCTTCTTTCCATAACTGGTCATCTCATGGCTATCTTCTGACCATCTTCTTGGCCATCTTTTCGGCCATCTACTGCCATTCCCTGCGGCCACTTCTGTCTATCTACTGTCCGTCTCCTGTCCATCTTCTGGCCATCTAATGACCTTCATCATGTCCATCTTCTGTCCATCTTTGTCCATCTTCTGGCCATCTACTTGCCATTTTCTGCCAATCTACTTGGGCCATCTTCTGGCCATCTTCTGGCCATCCTTCTGGCCACCTATATATAACTAACCATCTATATAATATCATATATGGCCATCTCCGGCCATCTCTCTATATATATAATGTTCATATACTAATATATATATTTACTATATATATATTTTGGAGGGCTATATACGTTTTCAAGTGATTATAGTATAGTTATAATATTAATTATACCATAGCATTATAGTATTAACTATATACATAGCATTATAATATTAAGTAAATGCATAAGTATTCAATATCTATATATTTAAGTCATAACAAAATTAGCCTAATTTTAAGCTTATTAATGGTAAATGGTAATTGTGGAAAAAATTCACACAAAAATATTAAGGTAAAACTTTATGACAGAGAATTTTAAATTGAGCGCTATTTTCTATGCTTGCCTTTGTAGTATCTGAATTAATATAGTATGAGGACAAGCATAGAGAGAGTAACTCAAAATAACATCCGTATAAACGGAACTGTACCTAATCAAGGAAATCTTTATTTTCCCCATTAATAAGTAATTATAAAACAAAGAGAAGATGAAATTATTTTTTGTGTTTCAGTAACATAATTCTTGAGTAATTATAAAAAAAAGTACCTCTGCAGGCTATTTTTAAAGATCAATTAAAATCGTTGTGCAAATTGTAAATTAATATTAATTATTAATAATACTTTAATAACATTAAGAATATTTATCCGAAAATATGCCTCAGTTTTAAACCTACAACATAGGAATAACAAAATATTCTAACTTGCATATGTAAAACTATGTCGTTATGACAATATGAGAAATGATACAGAAAATCACCAGAGAATTAAGAATATACAATAGAAATTAAGAACAATAATTTATCAACTAATTATTATTATTATTATATTATTATATTTATTATTATTATTATTATTATTATTATTATTATTATTATTATTATTATTATTATTATTATTATTATTATTATTATTATTATTTGATATTATTATTATTTATAATTTTTCTTCCAATTTATCATTTTATACAGGTTTTTTAGTATTATAATTAATATAAATTAATTTATAAATTTTAAGATGATATTTAGTATATTTATTTAATTACTATTTATTAAATCATTTATAGTATATTTATTTATAATAATATTTATTAATTATACTAAGATCTTTAAGAAATTTTTATCATGTCATACAAAAACTCTTTTTTTTTTTCATTTTAGGATATTATAAACTTCAATTAATAAAATTATAATATTTCTTCATTGATCAATAGCTATTATAATTGATGCATTCCTAAATAAAAATTTTAATTATAATTCACCAGATTATAAATTGTAATATTCAACATAGAGTAAATTATAATTTATTGGTAATTATTTTGATAAATTAATTTAATTAAAAAAATATAATTTAATTATATATTTTTACACCTGAAAGGGATGTTAGAATAAAGACGTGGGGTGCTTAAAAGTTAAAGTATTATAATATGATATAAAATTTTAATCATAAATATTTAAATATATATAATTATTCAATAATAATTATATATAATTATATTTATAATTAAAAGGAACTGGTGCCCAATCAACAAATTATTTTTCATTGAGCGTAGCCACAACATACTTTCTGAAAGAGAAAAAAGAAAAGCAAAAAATATATTAAGCTTTAGTATTATTATTTCTATTATTATTATTATTATTATTATTATTATATATTATATTATTATATTTTATTATAGTATTATTATTATTATTATATTTTATAAAAATTCATAAGACAATAAATAAAAAATTTAAATATTTACTTTTTGAAAATTGATTACTTTTTCTTGTTAAAAAAATTTATTTTTAAAATAAGATAAAAATATTTGAAAATATTATTTGAAAAACTTATTTTCCATTTAAATATTTAAAAAAAACTAATTTAATAATAATTAGATACAACAAATATTTTAATATTGAATTTCTAATAACCTAATAAGTGTTTAATATAATTATAAAAAAAGGAAATTTTTTAAATTGTTTAAAATAGAAATCAAATAAATTAATTTTTTTCCTTTTTAGCAAATTTAGATAAAATTTATCGAAAGAAATTAAAAGACAAATGTTTAAATCACAATCTATATATTTTTTAAAAATCTATAAATTACAAATCATTTTTTTAACTGAATTTATGCTTTTTTAATTTTGTTCTTTTGCCATATATATTGCGATACAAACAAACAACTCAAAAATTAATTAAGAAATAATTGCGCAAATAAAGGAAATAATAAACGTAAAAAGCAAAATAACAAAAGGAAATAAACAAAAAACAAAACAAAAATTTATGATATATAAAATCTAGAACAAATAAACAAGTAAATATCCTTAAAATATAAATGAATTAAAACATACAACACAAAAAGGATAAAATTATAAAAGAGGAAATAAAAATAATAAATAAATAAAATTATAAATTAAATAATAAAAAAAGAAATAAAATGAATGAGAAAGAATAATAAAAATTCAAGAAATAAACCAAATGAGTTTTGAAAATAAATAAACTGAATAAGATTGAGTCATAAAAATATTAAAGAAAATAAACAAATCGTAAAATTGTAAAGATCGAAACTGAAAATATAAAATAATAGAAATGAAAATGGCAGAATGGTTTATGTGAATGTAATAATAAAAATTTGATTATGATGTGTAAATTATTGTAATTTTTATTCATTTATTTATTTATTTATTTATTTTCTCTTTTTTTATTTTTTTTATTTTTTTTCTTCAGTGAAATTTATATATTTATTAGTTACTTGTTTAAATTTTTATACTTTATGAGTAAAAAACAAAAATAAACAAGTTCATAATCTCTAAATTCATTTTATTTATATTATATCGTAATTATTAAACAAAAGGAAAATATACTTAATCAAGTGCTTTCTTTATCATCAGTGAAGCTATAAAGTGTGTGGTTTATATACTGTTTTATAATTAAATAGACTGTTTTGAAAATACAATTCTTCTCATAGGTTTACAGCAAATATAGTAATTTATATTTAAATATATAAAAAAACTATTTTCTTTTTAGGTTTATATTGTTTATGTAATGAGATTTTAATAACTTTCCAGGGTTAAACTAAAAAGGAAATATCATTTTAGGTTTATATTTACAATATAATATCTTTATAGTTTATGATTGACAATATAATATCTCTGTTGTTTATGATTAACAATATAATATCTCTATACTTTATTATTAACAATATAGTATCTCTATAGCTTATATTGACAATATCTTTTACAATTAAAAAAACAAAACATGAATTGAGTATGTGAAATGTTATATAAAAAAGTATAATTTAAGAATAGAAGTATATTGATGGAGAAATAAAAAATAATAATAAATTTATAAATGAATAAGGAAATCAGAAATACCATTAAAATCAATTTAAAATAAGAAAAATATTGCATTTAGTTATCTTTTAAATAAAGAAAAAATTGCAAATTAAAGTTTTTATTATAACTTTTAAATTAAAATAAAAGATGATTTGCAATGCTTATATAAGCGCCGAAATAAAAATAAAATAAATTAAAATCTAATAACTTACGAACGAAAAAGCATTTGTAAAAACATCTGCCATTGGATGAATTTTTTAGGATGAAAACGATAAAAAAGAAATATAAATAAGCCTGGGAAATAATTTTAAAATAAGCTATGATTACAAATTAAGTTAAATTTTTGAAGAAAATGAGATAAAACTATTTATTAATAATTATTATTATTATTATTATTATTATTATTATTATTATTATTTATTATTATTATTATTATTATTATTATTATTATTATTATTATTATTATTATTATTATTATTATTATTTATTATTATTATTATTATTATTATTATTATTATTATTATATTGATTATTATATTATTATTATTATTTTTTTTTATATTATTATTATTATTATATATTTTATTATATTATATTATTATTATATTATTATTATTATTATGTATTATTATTATTATTATTTATTATTGATATTATTATATTATTATATTATTATTATTATTATTATTATTTTATTATTATTATTATATTATTAAATTATTATATTATTATTATATTATTATTATTATTATCATTATTATTATTATTATTATTATTATATTATTATTATTATTATTATTATTTTTATTTATTATTTTATTATTTTATTATATTATTATTATTATTATTATTATTATATTATTATTATTATTATTATTGTATTAGATTTTTAAATAGTTATTGAGCTGATTTTTAATGTCTCAAAAATTTACTTTTTATATAATAATAATCGCAAAGCAATCGATAATCTCCAGTGCCCACCCGATTATCGATTAATCGTACCCAACAGTTATAACCCTGATTATTAATAAATCCCATCCCGTTCTTACTCATCATCTTCCCTATCGGACCTCCCCTCATCTCGGACCTCTTGAACGTCCTCTTCCTCATATTCTTCTCGGCTGTAAGAGTAATAATCATTTTGATCAATAGTAATAAATGTATCCAAATTGTGTATTTCATTTGATCAGCAGTAATAATTGTATCTAAATTGTGTATTTATACGTTTAGTTAATAATAGGATACATGAAATAATGGATACATAATCTCATAATGTTTTATAATGTTTGATAATGTGAGAAATAATCATATTAATTAATAGTAATAATTGTGTTTTAAAATCGTTTTAACTTTTCAGTAATAATATGTATCATGGAGTAGTATTTGTAGTATTTTCTTGCCTTATTTTATATACTTTTGCTGCTCAGTATATTTAGGAAAATATTAGAAATATTTTAAATTATAGAAATTAAAGAAGTAATATCAACATTAAATATGGCAATTGTTAGATTATTTAAAGTAATGAAAACTTAAGCCAGAAACCAAATTGGGTATTTTTGGACCCCATATTTGTAGCCCACACCAAAAAATGGACATAAAATTCCTTAAATTTTCAGACAAATTTTGGATGGGGGAAAAAAGGCAAACCGCAAGCTTTTTATTTTAACACTGACTCTTAAAACATGGGCGAGTATTTGTGGGTGTGTTTTCTGGATAGATTCTGTAGCTTCAGTTGTTTACGTCGTTTTACATATTTTCCACAAATTACCAGTAAATTTTTTATGAGAAACATGGGTGTTTTCGTATCAACTTCTACAATTTTTTTCGAATGACTTCCAAACTTGAAATATTACATAGATGGGTCTATACGGCGAGGCAAAGATTGTGAAGAGCTTTAGTTGTCTTTTTTTATGACTTGTTTGGAAAAATTGTGCTCGGGGAGCAATGTCGGAAATTTCGAGAAAGGAAACGCTACTCTTGCGTTATTTCCTAACTCAATTGGCTAGTAGTGCAATTCGAAAGGAATATTAAGCTTCAGGCTCGATAATATCAAAACTTACTTCTTATACAAATTTTTGATAGTATCAGATGACAGGTAGACCCAATCTATGGTACAATACATTCTCTCTAAAGTTAGTATGCTAAGATCATATATTACCTCAAGAACCAAAATGTAGAAGTTCGATAACTCCATACAATAAAAACTATACATGTTCAAAAAACAAATACAGAGATTGCAGGCAGATTAAATAATCATATGTGAAAGATAAACACAGACAGCAAAATAGATTATCTAAAAACACATGAGGAAGCACGCACATACATGCCCAATGGCCGTGTGAAAATACATGAGTTTATACAGAAAAGAAAGGAGCTTATATAACTCTGAACTGTAATATCAAGAAACCAGAATGACCGTCTGCAGCTGACGGGTTGCGCAATGCACCTGACAGAAAGTGATACCGAAAATTGTACCAAGACCATACCGCCGGCACCGGCCAGTGCCGAGACATGCGGATACCTCGATGTATTTTGTGCTTCCGCTTCCAGTGTGAGTAAAAGACAGGAATAACGTAGTGTGAGGTTTTCTCAACTGTGGAAAAAACCTCAAAATAATAGCGTTTATGAATCGTTTTGAACAGGGAACACTCCACGAGTATTTGCAAGTCTTATGAAACGACGAAATAATTAAATTTGAATAATCTCCCCTTTTGGGTAAAACCCTAGGAACCAAAAAAAATATTTAAAATTAAATACATTATACATAAGTTGTATTCACTGAACAGACAAAAGGCGTATTAAATCATCTTGTTACCATAATATTGAGCATGAGACTAGTAAATAAGCCACTCGGATGGTAACTCGATACAGAGAGTGATATATATATAGTAACTAAATAAGTGATTAACCCAATGGTTACCAGTATGAATCTTATTTATTACTAAGACAAAATTACCAGAGTTATGTGTGTGAATTTTCCTAAAATGGATAACAAAAATTCGTTGAGCTCTACGATAGAGTTTTCTTTATGCCTTCTTAAAGGGTAATAATCATTAATAATTAAAATACGAAGTCATTCATGCGCGATGACGACAGCGCCAGCGAAAACGATGATCTGGGAAGTGACCTGTAAAGAAATAAGGGAACATGCCTATATAATTGATTAAGAGAACCAAAGGATTAGTTAACTCTACCAGGAGAAACACAAAACAAACGGTAAACTAATTTGTGTGTTAGGGTACTTAAATCAGGTCTGTTGAGAAGATGAAAATCTGTATCTATATTGTAAAAATATATCTATGTTGTAATATTAAATAATAAAATGCGATTAATTTTCAGGTAAAAAATGAGATCAGATAAGATATAATCTTGTAGTTTATGAGTATCATTTGTACAAGGTATAAGAAAGGGCTTCGCCATTGGTCTTGAGAAACATAGATTAAGGTATGAGATTATTAAAATGAACATTCCATCGTCCCATGCTTTCTGTTTTTCCGTAGAAAGGTTAGCAGAGAAGCTAATATCATTTTTGACCTAACATCTCTCCATCTACCAAAATCACTTAATAACCTCGTCGGCTCTTTAACTCATTACATCGTGAGACGAGGCGAGATGAAAGAGAACCTTGTCATGACAATGCTATTAAAATTATAAACATGAATGATAAAAGACATCCTGGAACAAACGTTGTTATGGTAACAAATATCATAACTAAGTTGGAATATAACACACAGATTGACGAGGAATGTCATTATATGCAGATAATTATAAAAAGCATAAGCTGATTACTGTATCAACGTGAGTCAATCTCGACATTCAGAAGTTTCACCTGAGCTCTGATCTCGAAATTGAATGACTATAATATCAAATAGATGTGCAATAATTATAATGCAAATATTAAATTAAATGTCCTCCGAAATAAAGTATCAATTAATATAATATATTCGAAGGCAACGAATTAATAATAGAGGAAGGCAATACATACCTTATTATCTTTTACATAAGTAGTTGAGAGTCTTTAAAATACAAATTATCAACATCAGTTGATACATATTTGAGTGAGCAAGATGAATAGTGCATTTATGTATCTCCGTAAATTTAATACAATAAAATATTTAATAATCTAAATGAAATAAAATAAATAATTAATTATGAGGAGTAGTCATATTTTGGTCAGAGTGGAAATAAAAGTCATACATAAAAATTAGCGAAATCTGTACACCGTGGACAACTTCCGACGTCGAGTTTATGATAAAGGAGTTTAATATTAAAATAAATTCAATAGCATCAATTGTAAGTTAACAAAAACTTAAAATCATACAAAATAAGAGTCCTAATAAAAATAAGAAGGAAATTACTACTAAAAGGCTGTATTACGATTCCAGGCGAAGACATTTGATTGTGGATACTTCTCTCTGTGTGAATATTGTAAGTATCTATCTGGTTATATACATAATCACGATGAGTAAATTTAGATCCGTGAATAAAATATCAATAAATAATTAGCAAATAATTTAAAATAAAATTAATACTTAGACAAATAAATAATAAATATTGATCATAATAGTTAATAATGATGAATTGTCAATGTAAATAGATAATAATAATAAGTAGATTAATGAAATAATGTGAACTAATTTACCAAATAGTAATTAGATTAATTTCTAGTAAACTATTCCCCTGTAACCAATGTACTTTGTCCTATTCTCTATACATTATTATATAGAATAGCGAATTAATCAGGCTAGTGAGAGTAACATAATAAAATATAGCGTCTTGATTAATATATATATATATATATTGTAAGCTGACTATTAACTTTAGGTATATTAATTGAATGAGAACAGGCACCGATAGATCTGTTACTGCTCGTAAAAATTAAAAACATCTATATAAGTCCCGCTGTATAACGGCCAATAATTGGAATGATATGCCCATAATATAAATTTTACATAGTAACAATAGCGATTTATTGATAAAAATGCAAAAAATATTATATAGGCTCTAGCTAATTTTAATATATACGTAAGATATTGGACTCATCAAAGAATATTAGTCACAGCATCACATACAATCTGATATAAGTACCTTAGAGTATCTGATGGCGAAGAAAGAGTCAACAAACCAACTTTTGGAATAGGTATATAAGACAATTTCTTTATACAATACAATAAAGGTGAGATAGAGTATAGAAATTAATATGAATCAGAATGTTCGTCTATTAAAACTATTATCCACGCGTTTATTGGCCTGAATAAATGATATATCATGAAAGATGATTTCATTGCGGTTTATTTAACAATGCAAAAATTTTGCTAATACCATAATAAAGGGGACATGATTAAGCGTGTGTAATATAGAATCTCCTCCTCCTTTATTCTCAAATAGAGATATCAAAACAGAAAATGAGGCATGATATCTAGTGGCAGATACAACAAGGCATAGGCATAACTTGCAATAGGAGAATTGCATAGGACTCGAGTTTTGTGCTGAGCGTACCGGAAAGTAGTGTAAATACAAAGAAAAACAATAAGAGTACAAAAAAGAAAAACAAAAAAAAAAAAAAATCTCAAAAACACAATATTTAATTTTTGCTTTTTTTTTTTTTTTTACTTAAAGAATACCCCAAGGGGTATACCGCACCGATGGCAGAAGTCGGGTCTCTCGGCCTTCGGGAAACTACCTCCCCCCCCCCACCCCCCCCGCTAGAACTAATTCCCCCCTCCGGGGGGGTGAGCGCGATATCTGCGTATTACCTCCCTACACTTTGCTACTCGTGTTGGTTTCTCTTGTAGGAGAATGTACGCGGGGTCCTCCGCCCCTCCACACTACGGTGAGACTCTAGAGGTTTAAGAACATAGCCCCCCCTGCGTTCTATCTGCTCGCCGTCTTCGGTCGAACCACCTTATACACTAATTTGCGTTAGTAGAGGAGATACCTTATCCAAATAATACCTCAACTTACGTTAATTGACCGCTATACAGTAAGTACTTGTTTTGCTGTCCTCTCAAAGAAAATAAATTCGGTATGAGTGGAAGAAATATATTGTATATAGCCATTATTCAATTCACGAGCTATATTTCCGTTTCTGTGGGGAATATTCCTCAGGTAATTATTTCTAGGTTAGTAGTGCGTAAATTTCACTAGTCCGCGTATATTGGTATTCTAGATGATAAATATCTTGCCATAGGGCATATAAGGTGGGAATATGGTAATCACCGGTAACTATCATTTATTGAGTAGCATCAAATCTCCCTTAACATTGTGATGAGCATACTCCTTGAGTATAGGTTATAATAATCATAGTAGATATATATTATTTGCACTAGGCTTGTCTGAGAATTGAGTATGTTGCTAATGATAACATTAGAATTATAGCCCTTTAATACTGACTGGTGCACAGAAGCCTGCTACTCATGGATTGATTTGTATCACTCTGAGGCTCGCTGCCGCTAACTAAAGAACGGTCTCAGTAACCCCGATAAACGTTGATTTTGGCTCAGAAGTTATTAATAGTTCTAAATACTAGTGTATGGTATAATTAGTATGTTCTCCTGCTTCGGGTAGACGGATTACCACTATAGGTGAATATTATATTAATGCATGATACATTAATTTTATAAAATAGCTTAGAGTCTCGCTATCTTTTATATGAGCGCAAGCCGCTTTTGGACGCCACACTAACCAATTATAAAATATCGAACAGTCGTCTTGTGCCCAATAAAGGTTGACATAGGCAATAAATTGTCGTAGTACGGCAGACACTAAGTTTTAAATGTCGGGCAAAATATTAGTAGTTATACTCTACTGACATTGCGGCCCCTTTAAATTATATAATATAAGTTTAATTAAATGGAAAGTATCTAAATATCGTAAAATAAAATAAATGGGATATAAAACTACTCATTTAGAAAATTTAAGGAACGTTCGAATATATTATAACTTAGTAGTTTAGTGAGAATAGATAGATAATAAAATAGAAATAAATTAAAAACATAAATAATAAAAAATATAATAATAATAATATAAAATAATACCAACAAAAACTACTACCACAACTATAAAAATAAAAAAATATAGCACAATCACTTGGAGCTCTATTATTTTAGGTGAAAATTATTGTATTTTTATCAGATTCAACTCTTACATTCATTATTTTTTTTATTGTTTATTTCACAGTTGTTTCTACAACATCCTCTCTAATTTTACAAGGCCTAATCCCAATATTAATTTATAAATATAATCACTTGTTCAGTAAGTAGGCGTGTCTCAAACTATATATGTTACCTTGTGTTAAAATTTTTTTTTTTGTATTTATATTGTTTCATTATGTTATTCTCTTTATCATTTCACTCTCTATTTAAGCTCTACCAATTTTTTACTCAATTATATCGCAATATCATAAACGTTGGACCAGAGCATTACCTAAGCGACATTAGCTCGGATCACTCTCTTTTCTCCCGTCGCATGAATGACATAAAGGATGAATTTCTAGTTTTTTGGTAGCATATATGCATATGCTGTTGTATGTTCCACAAATCAAAATATGTATACTCTTTTGCCATTGCTTCATATTGATTTGTAAATTTACATCTAAAGAGGGCTCACCGAATAGGTGACTCTGTCACCAACGGATATATATATTAGTTCCCCACTGGGAGAGTAGTCTATA
Source organism: Trachelipus rathkii (assembly GCA_015478945.1). Taxonomy (NCBI): domain Eukaryota; kingdom Metazoa; phylum Arthropoda; class Malacostraca; order Isopoda; family Trachelipodidae; genus Trachelipus; species Trachelipus rathkii. The sequence continues at coordinate 13,565 of JABUQX010031492.1, read as the reverse complement.
TGTTTAGTGAATTAAAGAGAGTCACTGGAGAGCCAAATAGTAACACTTTGATCAACCTCTTATATAGGTGTTCCAAATTGACATAATATGTAGTCAGTAATATTTAAATAGAATATTTAAATAAAAAGTTAAAACATTTATTTATATGAATATCAACTGTTCTGAAATATATATACTTAATGTATTGTAGTTCTAATGTGATAAAATAAGTTACTTATAGACATAATTAATAAATAGATAATAAATATAAAGGCAAATCTCATGGGCAACTAATTTCCAATAAACTATTATATTTTATTTTGACTATATATTTTATCATTTGAGATATCTAATTTTTAGAACTTTAAGCGGTAGTGCTACTTTTAAAATTTGAACAAATTTTATATCTATCTATCAATTTTTTGATGTTCGAACTTGTGTCGAAGATATTTAGCTATATATTTGATTGTGAGTATAAGCAAATAATTTTACAATAAGTTTCGACGAAAATATTGTAGTATAAAGCTACCGATCTCTGATTAAGATAACTCATAATCTAGAAAAAAATTATGATCAGAAGTGAAAATAGAAGTACTCAACTTAAAGATTAACTCTCTCTTTGAACTTCCTTCCTCCTCAAAACTTCATAAATTACAAGGGAAATATACGCAGCTTTTCAGCTATAGGGTGATATCCATATTATTTTACATAGTGATTCCGTTCAAGAATTCCGGATAAAGTGATAAATAGAATTATTGAAAAGGGAGTCATAATTCAACGGAAATGAGCACGTAGATCAACTGACATTACTAATCCAGTTATGAGACAAAAAAAGGTGTATTCTTAAAAATGTCGCTGGTGACCAATGCGTAAGATTTATTAAACTTGCGTTTATGTTGAATTGAGTAAGAACTCAAGTACATCATTTAAAATATGGATAATTATATATAAAAATTTACTCTATAATCATCATTATATCTATTTAATTATAGGTGACCTTGCTTATCTTATAAAAGAAGCTACATGAGCAACTATATTATAGCATAAGTTTTGCTACCTATATAATAATCATTGATTATATCCTGGAGATAAAAACCACTACTAGAAACTTCAATACAGCGCATTACATGAGTAAACAAATTAGGAAATATACCAACCAAAATAGTAATAATAAGAAAAAAAAATTATTATTAAATTACTAAAATTACGCTAAATCAGTAAACACTCCAAAGAAGGTACAACCGCAATAACGTAACCGCAATTTAATAAACAGTTTCGATATAACAGTTAGCTTTGTATTTATCTTTCGTTTTATTGTTTACTTATTTTTGTGTAAATTAATAATTTTAGAATTACCGTTCCTTATGTATTATCTTCATTATGTGCAGCGTGCCAATTTTGCTCAGGCTTCCTCATTCTACTGAATTCTGAGAGATTTCTATATCTTACCACATCTACTCATGGGTGTTTTAGTTTTGACCGACAATAGTATCACAAATTTGATTCAAAAATCGTCTACAAAAAAAAAAAGCCTAAAACCATAATATGTTTATTGTAAAAATATAATCACACTGACGCTACTGGCGTATAATTACGAATATGATGACTTTTTTGCTATACAATACGCCCTCTTTGGTTCGTTTTTAATAACTTCAATCTTCGTGTCTTCCTTAACAACTATTCTCTCCATTTATGTGCACATTAAATCCTTAACGTAATATAATGACTTGTAGACTTAATTATATGACCAAATCTTTAATATATCGATAAGTTAAATAAAATTAATATTCATATCGAACATATTGACACCAAACATATCGAGAGTAAACGCAATAGATTTAGTATCAGTTATCTAAAAGACTTTCCATAGTTGTGTCTCATTGCCAAGTATCAGCCACTTCTCTTACAATGAACATATATGCGCTAACTATGGTCCTCTATCAACTAGTATTTAAAGTAACATTATTATGTATCGACTATGGAGAATGTATGAACTCTCGTAAAATGCAAATTGTAAAATGGTTAGACCGTTAGGAATATCTCCATAAATCGGTTGGCAAGATAGTCTTATTACATACATCGCTCGCTCGGCTCATATCCCTATATCTCATTAACATTGTATTATATATTATAGATCAGTAAATATTGTCGTAGTTTCTGCATTCCAGTATAGTCTCATAGAGAATATTATACTTCGTTAACGTATACTAGGTCTAAACTAGGAGCGAATAATAATTCCCAAAAATTATTAAGTCTTCTAATAGATAATTCTGTTTTCGAAATCGCTTTACCCTTACTATTTGCTGCCTGCTACGTTATCCAACGGCTTTCAGTTTTTTAATGATTGAACATTTAAATATTATTCTTCCCTATCTTTTTTATATTCTATTTTATCAATATATCATCATGAGATTATGTTATATAAAGTTTAGATGCTGTATTGACTTTTCTACCCATATTAACTTTCAAATTATATACCTCTGATAGTAGCTAGACATTATTGTGAATATGATGTGGTAAGCTTCTCACGAGTGCTATGTGCTATACCTGTTCTTTTATCTATTTCCCTCAATATTTATAACAAGCTCCTCGTCTATGATTTGTCTGTCAGTATTTCGATGCCCCCAAAATATGTATATATTATTAACATAAAAATAATGTTAGATTAGGTTAGTATATCTATTAATTATATTACTAATATAGAATTATATTAAGCATACTTCCATCCTCACTCCAGATTAGCGTTAGGGTAATTATTTAGTATATTTAACGCCCTTCAATTGATAATCATATTCACATGAAATTTGTGAAATTAATATTTATGTTTCGGAATAACTTATGTGTAAAAAAATTTTATGGATGAGCAATAAATTATTTATACATTAAAGAAAGAAAATAAATTTTTCTACACCATAAAGCCAGAACCACTGCAATAATAATGTCATTTAGACATAAAATATTATAATCAAGAAGTAAAATATAAAGACTCACTTAAAGACACTCTCTCCTGATAACTCTCACTCCTCATAACTTCTCAAAATACAAAGATAATCACTAATACCAGCTTTCACTAATGGTAGTATTCATCATATACTGTGCGGAATAGAGAGGCTCTTGCCTACTCTTCGCGAATTCTCGCTCTAGTTGAGATGTATATATCCGTATAAATTAAGAATATGCTCTTATATGAGTCAAAAATATCAGATGGAAGGTCTGATACATCTTCATCATTTATACCATATAATCTTTCCTGTGTATGAGAAATTAAGAGTATCTCACATGATGCAACGAGCAATTATAAATTAACATTTTGTTTAATTACATTGTAAAATATTGTTCGATATTTAACATACTCGCACATTCACACTATTATTTACTTGTTAATTATAGAGCTCCTCTCTCTTTTCCACTCTAAGATAGGAATGAACAATCCTACACTTCTAGTGATCTCAGTGCTCTCGGTCATACCTTCCTTTAGAATTTTAATTGTATAAAAATTTAGTGAATAGTGATGAGCGATATGGATAGATATGTTAGTGGATACAATAATGTTTATCCCAATGGTATAACACATTCTGACTAAGTAATTAAATTATAGTTAGGGTAACTGAGTCATGTAAGACATTAGTACAATATGTATAATGTCATTAGATGTGATGTACTAACCTATGTATAGGGCTAGCTTAAGCATATACTACCTCACACTCCATATTTAATCATAATTTACGCATTCAATTGTGTGAACCTCTATATATATTATAAACACCCTTTATATATATACATATATAAATGTTAATATATAAACTAAGCGAATCCATAGCATTGAAGAAACAGTTAAGGCTACCTATCCCCCCTCCCCCTCATAGTGATATATGGGTAGTGTAAGCCAGATGAATTGTATAATATAATTTGCGAATTATTTGATAATGTCTACGAGAAAATGAGAAAGCAACAAGCCAACTCTAAGGACTTGTGTTGCGACCCTTTCTTTAGCTGAATATTATAATTATAGTCAGGTTCATGCTTGAAAAACCATTAAGCTGTATCTTCTCCAAGTGAGGTAAAGTTTTGATATTAAAATAATAATATATATGTCATTGGGTTTATATATTTGTGATATTGTTATAATTTACGACAAATATTTAGTTAAATTATCACTAGTCATTATATATAGTTGCCCATATAACGGCATCTAAATCTGAATATTCAATTTGTGGAATATTCATATAATTTTAATAATTGTTTTAATAAATGACAAAGTGACCATTAATACTTCATTCTACATCTATACACGAATTCAAGAATTAATTATTACTATATCATTTATAAAGATCATTGAGTATCCTTTCAATCCTATATAATAATATATTAATTAATTATATAATTAATATATATATATATATTAATTATATATATATATTAATATAATATATAATATATATATTAATAATTATATATTGCATTATTTTATCAATATATATATATATTAGTTAATATATATATATAATATAGTAGTATATATTTCATATATTAATTCTATATAGTGACGTTTAGCCTACTCTGGGTAGGCAATAGATTAGGCATATAGAATAGTGCTATATGCTCACTCTACGAAACTTTTCCAGAGTGTGCGAATAAAATTTTATCAAAATTTTTATATATATTTAAAAACATTATTTTATTGCATATAAAATAAAATTAATTAACTTTCAAATTCATGTCATAAAAAATTATTTTTTTTAAAGAAAATATGATTTTCCCTTGTTAACTATAAAAAAGGCAATATATTTATTAGTGCTTCTCTCGCCTGAGCTTATGGCTTCCTATATATTTAAATTTTGTGACGTAGGTAATACTAACAGTGACTTTTTCATTTTTAAAATATATTAAACTACCTGTGACTTAAAACATTCTATATATATCTTTAGCTTTATATACAGAAAACTAAAGGTTTTTGATAATGATTGAGTTCGATGCTCTCTTCACTCTCTCTCTCTCATATCATTAATTACTCTCTCTATCTCTCTCTCTCTCTCTTACTCTATATATAATATATAGTATATATTATATTATATATATATTAATAATATATATATATATATATATATATAATATATATATATATTAATATTAATAATATATATATTATATAATTATATATATATTTATTATAATTTTATATAATATTAATTAATATTATATATGTATATATATTAATTAATATATATATATTATTATATATATATTATAATTCCTATATACGGTATTAATATATTAATATTAAAATTAATAAATATACATATGTAATGAGGCCTATATATTGACAAATGCAATATGCATATATACATTTAATTAATATATATTATATTTACTATATTATATATATATATATATAATATATATTATAATATATTAATATTATATAATATATATTATTATAATATATATATTTATTATATATTAATTAATATATAATAATATTTATATATATATATATATTTAATTATAATTAATATAATATATATTAGCATATATATATTTAAAATATTAAAGAGTGGATATTAAATTTTTATCACCATTTGTTCTACCTTTTTGTCTTGAGTGCTCACTTCATACAGTCGTTCATATTTTCCTTATGATATATATATATAATAAATAATTAAATAAACATAATTATAATTATAATAATAATAATAATAATATTAAATAATAAAAATACTAATAATATTTAAAATAAATTATATAAATTTTATAAATTAAATTAAATAATATATTTTAATAAAATCAAAATATTAAATTTTAATAATAATAATATAAATAAAATATTATAAATAAATACATTTAAATATTATATTATAATATATATTAATAATAATTAATAATATTAATAAGAATAATAATTAAATTATAAATAAATTAAATAATATAATATAATAATATCATTAAGTAATAATATAATAATAATATTAAAGAATAAATTTAATAATAATAATTATAAATAATAATAATATTAATAAAATAAAATAATAATAATTGAAATAATTAATATATGTGCAAGAAATATAAAGAGAAACAATAAATAAATTTATTAGTATATAAAAAACATATATTATTTTAGCATCTCGATCAGATATAATTGACAATTTATGAACCCGTTTATAGTGTATAATATTTTAAAAAATAACTTCTCCGTGCTCCAATATTACTTTGGACACTGTGAGTAATGTTACACTGTGTACGTCAAAGTGCCAATGCAAATTATTGATGATTCATTAGAGAGAGAGAGAAGTGAATAGAATGTGGCTCTTAAAAAACTGTGAGTAAAAGAATTGAAGTACTTATTAAACAAAAATTTAGATCAGAACGAATAATAATAATAATAGAATAATAATTAATAATAATGAATAATAATAATAATAATAAATAATAATAATAATTGAGAACAATAGATCATTGAGAATTAAAATAAATAAATTTCTGTACACGTACTATAAAATAATAATAAGTAAATAACCCTTAGTAAAACTTTTCAATCCATCATGTGACTATTAGTTTCAATCATCAAGTATATATATATATTGTAAGATATGGCAACCAACAGAAAGAAATAGAACAATATCATGTATATGTACAGTGAATATAAAGAAAAAGATAGTAGGAGAGATAAGATATGAAGATATGATAAGAGTAATGAGAGAATAGAAAAGAGAGAGATAGATGATAATAGAGTGAAGAGTAAGATATATATAGATTTATATTAATATATGAGTATAGAGTAAGATATAGAAGAGAGGAGAGAAGGTGAGAAATATATAATACTAATAATATATATATATTATATATATATATATATATATCATATATATTAATTTAATATATATATATATTATATATATTTATATTATATATTATATATTAAATATTATATATAGTAGTATATATATATTATACATATATATATATTATATATATATATATTCATTATTATATAATATATTAATAATAATATTAATATAATATATATATATATAATACATTAGGTGAGCGTATCCTCAAGATTTTTTTTTCGGGTATAAGACTCAAGACATAAAAAATCAGTGTATTTACTGTATAATATATATATATATATTATATAATATATATAAATATTATATTAATATATATATATATATATATTATATATTAGATATAATATACATTATAATATATTATAATATATATTATATTATTAATATATATATATATATTATATTATAATTTATATATATAAATATATATATTTAATTAATATATATTATATAATATATATATTTAATATAATATATTAATTATATATTATATTAATATATTGCAGTCAAGTTTGATTTTTAGTAACTTAGATAGTCCAGAAAGGCATGTTTAATCTAATAAAAAAACCTAATAACAGGTAACTACGTAAATAAATATATATATCATTATATTGATTTACATTACTATGGGAAGGGTAAGTAACTGGGAAATAAAAAAAAAAATTAAAAAAATAAACGCTTTTTTAAAAAAATTAATAATATAAATTAGTTTAAATAATATGTGCATAAAAATTTACTTTTATATTGAACAATTATCCAAAGATGTAACGCTTTACTCGAGTGAAAGAAGATATACCCTTCATGCAACGGGCTCACAGTTGTAATAAAAATTTTTTTTATTATTTTATCGAGACTACGAATACCTCCGTGAGTATAAACAGGAACGAAGACGGAGTTGTTGACTATTTAGAAGTCGGGGCAATCTCTCTCTGTTGTAACTACACTGACCGGGAGAGGAGTGACGAACAGGGATCGTACATCTCAGATACGCACAACCTCTTGTTACATCTCTCTCTCTTACTCGACTCTCCTGAAGGAAAACTCTCCCCTATATCAAAAAGAAGATTTATAGACAAGAAAAAAATTATAAGAAATAAGGTATCTTAAGTAATTTTCATACAGATAATGTTCCTATAATTATAAATTATTAATATGGGGTAAATTTGGCAACGAAACCTTTTGTTTATGCTCAAGACTGCAACTAACTCGCACGATACTTCAGTATATCTCGCGTCTTACCATCTAGAAACACGTGGCAAAAAAGCACAATGGCTGTGTAAACAACTATATTACAAATGTATTTAAGTCATTCCATTGTTGCTCCTCTCAACATATAAAATAATATCAGTTTTCTTTTATATCTATATCTCTCTAGCGTTTTTTTCACGCAATAATAGAAATATTATACGATTTGAGCATGAAATACTAAAATTATTGTTATTTAGAACCCTCGCTTTTACTGTAGATGTATAGTTTTCTAGTTACATGCCTGAACTCTATATGCGAGCCTCCTCTCATATTCACCTGGATATATTAAACCTATCTCAAAAGATAGTGAGAAGGTAATGTTACGGTAGGCTACTCGGTTATACCTAATGGTGGTGACGACGATAAGGGATCCGTCCCCTCTCATTTAGTCCTCCATAACTCGGCTTCGAACACCTATAAAAAATATTTAATTTTCTTCTAAAATATTTCATGTAATATTAAACTAAGAAAATGTCATTTATGAGTTTTAGTGTTAGGATATTGAGTTCTCTATTTAGGATCATTAGTTTTCCCATATAAAGTAAAGTGCTAACCATATATATATTATAATAATTAATCTAGAATGGCTCAAGTGTGCTTCTCACTGACTTCCAAACTTAAGTGAATATATATCTCAGTCAATAAAATTGTTTAATTTTAACTTTCGGTGGTTAAAACTGGTAAGTTTAGAAAATGTGATGCTATATAATTATTCATAATAGTAACCGTTTCTGAATATTGTATATATTAGGGAAAGGTTATATTTTTTGTGATAGTATTAAAAGATTATAATATATTTATATATTTATTTTTACTAAATTATATAATATCACCAATAACTAATTCCAGAAAGCGCGTTCAAAAAAATTTCTCATCTGTCGATTTTAAAATTTTTTTATTCAAATAAACATGATAATAATTAAAATACAAATAAGTTAAATTAATTATTATATCCTTAAATATATATTTTATTATACTTAGCACATAATCTTAAGACTATGAAGAGATCATCATTTGCATATCTTATGCAATACATTCACCGTCTATGTATCGTTTCATGAGTTATGTATATGTATTTATGATTCGAATATATTATTTTTATAGTTATTAAGTTGAGTTTCATACTTTTGAGGGTAAAACTGGTTGGTAGGTAAAAAACTGTAACAGGTAAAACCTTATAGGTAACATAATATTTCATTGCATTACAATAAAATAATTTATTTTTATATTTTAGTTTCTATAATTATATATTATTTTCCCTTTATTATTATATAAATTTATAGTAGGTATCAATACATTAATCTTTTAATTTTGCATTATGTATTATATACTTGATATGTATTATTAGAAGTATGTAGTAATAATAATAACGAACTACAAACTTTAAATTTATGGTATTAATGCCAATATTACTTATCGAAGAACTTAGAGTACATACTTACATAAGGAAATATAATACAATTACATATTTGGGAATCAGGTATAAACTGATATATACGGAATTGTTGTTAAAAATTTTAAATAATATAATATTTTATTTTTTATATTTATTAATTTATTATATAAATTTTAAATTTATTTTCCATAAATATATTATTCTATCAGGGAGAGTTAAACTATTGCCAACAACGACTACAATATGTAAATAATGTAATTGTTTCATATATACAACAAATTTATGTAAACAGTATTAAGTTTCTCGATATATATCTGGTTTTACTTAAACGGTCCTATGCCCAATGCCGAAAGAGTTATTTACCATTAGAATAAAAGATATATGATTCACGCTCCAAGATTTTTTAGGTTAACATTGTCCTTATGTAAGAAGAGTTTCAGTCGCTTATACTAATTGTATTTTTTTATCCTATAATTCGCAAAATATCTGAATTTATTTAACACGTTTTAATACTTCTTGTATTTATCATCATTTCTTATTCTTTATAATTTTTAATAAAAGTTAAAAAGTTATTCAAATCACAAACATAAAGGAAAAAAGTTATTGAGATAATATAAAACAAAACTTCAAGGGGGTTAACATTATATTTATAATACATTCCGACGGATAATGGAACCGATACTTCTTCCTTTTGGACTAAATTCCTCCTCATCACAAATATTTACACTCCTCTCAGACGAATAATTATTCTCCACAAGGGCATCTATTTTGTCACAAACAATAGTACTACTAGTTAGACATTATATTTATTTTTTCCCCACCATATAGTGTTATATAGTGTTTCAGTTTATTATTGTGATATAAACAATCTTTTCACCATTTTATGACCACAGAGTTATCTCTAATTTGTGTAGTATGAATACTGTAATGAGTTACTAACCGTAGATCTTCTTTTACAGTAGTTGATACAACTTGAATATATACTGTATTTCATCAATTCCTGGTTAAACTCCACTAGGAGTTTGACAGAAAATATAACAAATAATGCAGAAATGTATAAACATTTACTGTCTTATTCTTTCATTTCCCTTTTTACTTTGCCTTTGTCTTACAAAAACATTGAGTATAGAAGATAATTGTTTTTAAGATGCTCAGATTATCTAAGTACTGTATCTATATTAGTTGTAGCAAGGCAATTATAATGAGTATTAGAAGGTCTATCAGATTATCTAATATTGCATAAAACTTAATCCTCTTCATGTATAATTATGCATAAGTGGATACTAATAACATCCCAATCTCTACACTATTTCACTTCATATGATATACTCTTCACTTCTTCATTATAATACACTATATCTATTATACATGAAAGGTTCTTGCGATATTTCCTACAATGAAAAGCAGTCAATATCCATTCCTTAAACCCTTTTCAATTTGTTTCTGATATTAATAGAGGTCACTTACTTGTAGTTAACTGAAGTTCCCTATCACAGTGATCGTAAATAGATAATAATATATAATTATATAATATAAAAAATAATAATAATAATAATAGATAATAATAATAATTAATAATAAATAATAATAGTATGATGCTAATTTGAGGGAATTATAGAGACTAGAAAGTTAATAGGAGCTCAAACTGCATATTTTTAGCACTATTAATGAATAGATCCCACACATATAATTAATTAATAAGTACTAGAACATAATTAATAATATAAAATTAAATATATATAAATAATAATAAATAATAATAATTAATTAAATAAGCATTATTAATTATTTTATTTATATATTTATTATTATTTATATTATTAATTTAATATAATTTTATATATATTATATATATATTATTATATTATATTTATATATTTTATTATTTATTATTATTTTATAATTATTATTATATATTTATATATATATAATATATAAATTGATTATTTTCTGTTTTCATGAAGAGGTTTATGTATTTTTTATAGATGTGATGTCATCATATATTATTACTCGAATTCTCCTATTTATATATAACTCTCGCAACATCTGTTGTATATCATACAAATTGATAAATTCATACTCCACTAGCTCTCCTTATCATACTATCAAATTAGCTCCATATAAGATAATCTCTTCAGCCTAGCGGACATATTTGTGGATCTGATGCGAAACTAGTCCCCTAACCACTCAGTCTGGGCGCAGTTATTTTTTTTATAAATTATGAATATCCACACGACTAAATCGCAAAATCATGGCCACATACTTATATCAAAACATTATATATATATATCATATATATATGCCATAAATTATATATATAAATTACACTATATTGAATATTAATTAATAAATGTCGCGCTAAGCCTTAGGCAAAATTCCATCATCTTCTTATACCGTAATCCTAATAAGAATTTACCTCAATAATTCATTTAAAATCATGTTGATCTCAATCCTACGGCGCTCTGACACAAAAATATACTCTCGATCTCAGGAGTTCTTCGACTCTCTTCGGCTACTTTGTAGCTTCGCCTCTGCAGTCGCATAGATTACTAATATTTCATGCTATAATGGGATGATTTTTGTGTGTGGAAGTTTGGAGTAATATAATAATACGCTTTTAATATTATTATTTTATATATTATAGATTATATATATAATTATTTTGTTATAATTATTATAATTAAAAATTGTGACTATTAGTTTATTATTATTATATAAATACGGTGGATATTATGGATCTAAAAAATTGAAGTTTATTCTTCAAAGTATGAAATTACTCTGATCTTCTCTTTTGTAAGTTATAGTATGTAGGCCTATTGAAATATTCAATAATGATTAATATTAAGAATAACTATAATGTTAGCAATACTAATGTGAGTGAATGTTATTTCTATATATCCTCAGTGAAATCAGCTAATTCATTTACTCTGAGCTAATTATTATACGTCACTTTATAAATAATATATTCAAATATATATATATATATATTATATATATATATATTATATATATTAATAATATATATAATAATATCATCATATTAATTATATATAATAATATATTAATATATATATATATATAAAATAATAATTATATATATATTATATATATATATAATATAATTAATTTAAATAAATAATATAAAAACTTATTATGTCGTTATTCATTACTATAATTTTTATACATGGCAAATCTCAATTATATTTAAAATTACGGAATAAATAAATTATTCTCGCTAATTATGTTTATTAAATATTATAACTTATTTGAATACAAATATTTTATATAATGATATATATTATGATATAAAGATAATGGTGTTGAGTTATAAGTATAAAATACTTATAATTGATAAATGTAGGATAAGATTAAAGGTCAGCTACCTCCCTTGGTGAGGGCTTATAGGTATGTCAGCACCCTATACCTCTACTTATATACTCACTTTTATATAATAGTTGATTTAATACTTATTACTCTATTTACTAATTATTAAATATAATTATATTTACAATAAATTACTTACGCTATATACTATTTTTATTATTAAATTTTATTACTAATATTATCCAAATGAAGTAAACTGGACATGAAATATCGGTAACAGGTGTTATATTATATATAAATTAAGATTTTTTTTTATACGATTACTTTACTTTTTGTGTACTATATATATATATAGTTATATATATATATTATATAATATATATATATATATATATATATAGATATATATATATATATATATAGGTATATATATATATATATATATATATTATTATATATTATACTAATATTAATATATATATATATATATATAATTATCATATATATATAATATAATATTATCATATTATTCTTCTTCTTCTTATTCTCTTCATTCTATCTATTATATATATATAATTATATAAAATCATATATATTATATAATATATATATATATATATATATATATATATATATATATATATACTTCTTCTTCTTCTTCTTCTCATTCTTTACTTTCTTCTTCTTCTTCTTCTTCTTCTTTCTATTTCTTTATTCTTCCTTATATTTCCCAAGATTGTAGAGTACTCGATATATATTGGACATAACAT